>MJUU01050439.1:1164-28269 GCA_002080025.1 Modiolus philippinarum
TTTAACGTTACTACACAACAGTTTATTGTGAATATCAGCTCTAGACGTTAATTACATAATTTGCTATAAATATCGATTTTTACGGAATGTTCATCTCACACAGAAACGTACAACTGTTGATTATAATTATATTTACAACTTTCAACAAAGTATTTAAAGTTTTTTATGTATTATTTCCGTCTACAAGAGGAAGATAAACAACCGATATTCAGTTGCATAATTCGTATAAATATAGCATGTACGGCAAGCAATTAGTGACATTTAAATACATCCAGATATAATTCTTCCGTGACTATACCGGAACTCCATGTATAATATTATACACAGACACACGTTATATTTGTGTTTATTTATGCAAATTATTGTGTATTTAAATATGTTGATATTCTACTCATAATTACGGTAGCCTAAGATGACTATAAATTCTCATTATTTTGGACACATAACTTATGATTGTTAATTATTGTATTTTTCAGGTTTTTACCAATTGTTCATCGGCTAATTAAAGTTTATCACGCCACACTGGGTTTTAGATTTAATTGGGCCACGAACTAGGTTAAGCTCGCTGAGTCCGGCTCAGTACAAATATACTGGGCGTTCTAGTTTTTATAGATTTTTTCAAGCGCCGGATACGATTAATGATTAATGACTTAATCGACCTGATCCAGTCTAACAATGTTTCCACATCTTCTTTTTCTTTCTTCGCCCACATTCTAGCATAGTCTTCAACTGCATCAATCATAATTTTGAAGTTATACTTCCAGTTGATATGCTTGGGTTTTGGACCTTTTGAAAAAATATCTCGTAATTTTTAGTTTTCAACGATATCTAGGTCACCCGTTATCACGTGTCCAGCAGGACTGTAGGTGAATGGGGAAGAGGAGCAGGTGCAATCAGGCGGTTTGTCATCAATCTGGAAATCATGCAATACCCGTTTGTGATTGAAAATAGTGGTTGCAATAGATTTAGTGTAGGAATAAGAGATAAGTGGATCATATTGGTCTTTGAAGTAAGGAGGAATGTTAGATTTCACTGTTTTGTTGTGCAGAATGTTGGAGAGATTAATGGCATCTATGCCTTTGTTAACGAACTTAATTTTAAGAAATGATCGGTTTTCAGGTTTATTTGCAGAAGTTGTAACAGGTTTGAACAGAGAATGCCAGTCAGTTACAGATGAATCTATAAACATACTTTGTAAAACGAATGAAGATTCGAAACTGGCAAGGAATACAATTTTGTACGAATGTATGAATGAAAATACCTAGTGGCATTTTCATAAATGGAAGACGACCATTGATGTGGGGTGGTATAATGCCTATGTCCATGGCTTCGTGGTCTTCGCTGGCATCCATTAAGGATATTCATCACATTCACAGAACTACACCCTGGGCTTGAAAGATTACCTACACTTTTAATATTATCATTGCAACCGTAGGGTATTGCTGTTCCCAGCTCTTAGATCCAGTATTCCTCTCTTTGCAGACGATAAGGTGTCGTTTGACTTATGATTTTTTTCAATAATCCTGGTCTTCATATTTACAATCGAATGATCTGGCTGGTTGAATTGTGCGTAAACATGTCGGGACTTGTTATCTTTCACTTCGTATCTGTGTCCGCACATACGTTTGTTCAACCTATCTTTGGTTTCCCCTACATAAATCAGTCCACAAAGAGCGCACTCCAAGCCGTAAATCAAATTTCTCGAGGAGCAATTCAGATCATAACTTCTGGTGTAATAAGTTTTATTGGTTAAAGTACTGGTAAAATTTGTGTCTGTTATTAGAATGTTACAAGTTCTGCAGTTTTTCACTCGGCATGGCGAAATTGTGCCTTGTGTTTGGTGTTCGAGAAAATTTAAGATATCATGTAATTTGACTGAACAAGGTTTCATCTGTGGAGCAGAATGTAATGAGCTACTTGCAGAAAGTGTGTATTCTGAAAGTGACTCCTGAGAATCTGTCAAAGTTGAAACTGAACTACTTTGGACACCTAAATTTCCCAATGAATCCGTGTCCGTAGCTTCATCGGTAAGGGACCTTATTGAAAATATTGAAAAATATTGAAAAGGGACCTTATTGAAAATATTGAAAATCCCGAAATTGCCCATTTTTCCAAAATTTTAAATATAAAATAAAAATATTTGGACTTGAATGGTATTATTTTTCAGCCTTGTGTCACAACTGATAAGTTAGGTACAAAAAGTATAGCAAACTACCAAAGCTGTATAATCAAAAGAAATTAAAAGCCAAAATTCGTCTTTTTCACTATTATTTGCAAGGGTATCATTTTTATAACCTCAGACCCTAAAACAGGTATATGTTTGGGTACCCATAAACCGGTTTAACCCTGTCTTGTTTGTGTTTTTCATGTGTGGTTCCTTGGTAGATTGTGGCATGTGACTGTAATATTCAGCCATTATAGATGTTTCCTGTCATCCCCTTTGTAACATAAAATGACCACATTTAGATTCATTGTGAAGATTATGAATTAAGCTTTCATTTAACACCAAAGTTTTGTATATGTCATCCATCTATAAAAAAATTAAGAAATTAAAAAGATGAAACTTAAGTGAAAAAGAAAATATAAGAATTTTAAGTGGTGTACTATAAAAGTGGCCCCATCCTGTATTTGTATGCAGTTTATCTTCATGTTAACATATTTTATTTTGATGATGGGACATAACTGGAAAAAAAAATGGTCGAGATGGGAAGGGTGGGGGGGTGAACGGAAAGCGATTTCAGTCCATGGCCTACTAGATTTAAGTCTTATTTGAGAGTTGGAAGGCTACCAGAAATTCAAGATCATTCCATGAAGACAGTAGAGAGGACGAAGGACTTTACTTATACCCTTAATCTAGTTCTAACAGGGACATAATTGTTGCTATTACGTAGATTATATCCATGTGTTTCATAAACTTATGGAGAAAAAAAGATCCAATAGGTACTGAGGACATACTTTAATGTGCATTTAAAAAAAATGTGTATATTTTCCTGTTTTTACGCCTTTCCGCCAATCTATCCTATCCAGTCTCGAAATAAAGAGATTCCCTACTAGGGAATATTGTAAATCCGTTAACAATTCTCGCTCCTTCAAACTGTACTTTTTCAAGAGTGTCAATTTCTCTTTCTAAGCATACATCCCATACTTTACATGCATATTCGAGTAACGGACTAATGTACTATCAAAATCCAATCCATATATATATTATCAACGCTGTACCATGTCTTTCTAATTCCTGAGAAACACATTGAAACTAAATCAAGTCGCTCAAGCCGAACATGTAGGTGATGTACACTTAATCAATGGTGACCACTGTAGTACTGCCAGAGACTAGTCTTTGTGGTATCATTATGTATTTGCCATGCAATAGCTTTGGAGATATTTGGGGATATTTACAGTCCAAGTCAGGCTATAGCCCTGTTCTTTAATGACTGCTGATAGTGTGACGGGTGTCGCTAACGGGGGCAGGACATGATTACCCTTCCGTTCCGGAGCGAAGAATGTCACTCCCGGTTTTCATGGGAGTTCACACTATGAGTGCCTTAGTTCTTAATGTCGTTCTTTTTTATTCCCGTCTATTGTGGCTGTCTCGCGTCTTTGTTTTGTCTTTGTATTTCTCTGTTGCCGTTTTTGCCATGTCTTTGGACTTCGATTTTTGTAATCATCACTTCCTTTGTTCCTTCGGTATTCTACTGCCGTTGTTTCAATAAGTTTTCTTGTTCCATTTTCAAGACTAGAAGTTTACAAAATATTAGACTATACCTTTTTGATCACTCTGGTGCATTTAAGTAACGACGGTCATGTTTATCGACCAACTGAAAAACTCACATCAGTTGTTCTGTGCAGGATGCATTTGGTATTGCTCATATAGGATTGGGAACAATCCATCTTACTATTTCAGAGAAAATTTTTGAAAATATTTACATCGAAATTAGCAAACAAGAGGCTCGGAGACCGAGTCTGTGTCGCTCATTTGACAATATATATAATGGTAGACGATGAAAATGACGTTTTCCTATAGGGTACACTGTTAAACTATTTTCGGAGCTGACGGCTATGTTTTTGTCGAATCGCAACAAAATGAGCAATCTTTGTTAGAACCTTCAATACATCATTCCAGTACAGTTTAGTTAAATTTGTTTCAATATCTTCAGAGCAGATAATGGAAATGATGTTTTCCCAAATGGTGCAATTTAAAACTAAGTTCCGTCCTGGTGGCCATGTTTTTTTCGGATCCACATGAAATGAGCAATCTTTGTGCAAACCCTTTCATGCATCTTTTCTGTAAACTTTGGTTAAATTTAATTCAGTGGTTTTAAATGAGAAGATGAAAATGTGAAAAGCTATGTCGTTATTACGACATAGTATATTTTTTCTCAAATGACCCTTATCGGCTTCCGTAATAATATTATGGAACATCTTCAAAAAACATTAAACTTTGAACTTTTGAATCCTCAACTGACGGGTTGAAAATATCTTTTTTATTGTTGGCTAACAATTTCAGATGAGATTTGGTGAATACTTACAATAGCACAATATCAAGGTTACGACTCAATTTAATTGATTAGGTAGAGCTGAATGTTATTTTTAAATCAAAAGTTTTACTATCTATTTTTAGATATACTTCCGCGTGTAATTATTATGTTTCAATATATACAGAAAAATTAAACAAAACCTTTTTACAAAGTCAATCAATGTTTCAATTTCCAGTTTCGATTTTGAAATTGTATTTTATTGATTTGTAGAAAAGAGAATAATTTAAAAAAAAAAAAAAACTTAATTCAATCGAATTAGCCAATGGGTATCGTCTTAGCGGGTATTTCAATTTGAAATTTGGTTGCCGAACAGATGCATTGGAAGTCGTAAGTTTACTTATGTCAAACTTAAATGATAGTGCTTTTGTACGAAATTTCACATCAAGATATGTTTCATTAATTGGTCTTCAGCCAAGCATTCAAGTTTATAGCTTGAGGAGACAAATGCATGACATTCGAAAAAAGGGGGTCATGTAATCAGGCTATGCTACATGCTCTCATGGTTGAAGTATATTACAAACGTTTATTTACGATCGGTTTACACCAAGGTTTATAACTTTGAATACAGTGGGTTGGTTGTAACCACATGGAATCAGGTTCAGACCTCTCAGTATCATTTTAACCCCCCCCCCCCTTTTCCATTGGTGAAGGCGTCTTTGTGACTTCATGACTAAGACCAATAATAAAAGCAATGTTTTTGACTTCCATTGCTTGATTTTGCCATGTATTTGTAGAGTATTTGTCTTATGTAGATTTAATCCATCTATCATTGTTTATATAGTATAGTTCAAAATTTATTTGCCCACTTACAAAGTGATATAATGTACTTGTATTAAGTTGAAAACAGTTTCACTGCAGGATTTACATATCCATGTAATTATTCATTTGTCAACCAACTATTTTCACCCCCTCGCCCAACGGAGTTAGGGAGGGGATATAACATCTCACCCCTCCGTCCGTCCGTCCGATTGTCCGTTCTTTAGCCCCACCTCAGTGTGAGTTTGCGCTAAGGTTGATATCAGAGAAACTACATTTGGCACATCAATCATCTTTGGTCAGTGGATGCGTTTTTGAGAGTAATGCTGCTTACTCTGGGTCACTCTTATGCTTCAATGACTCCAGTTGAAGTTTATGTTACGATTCGTATCTGAGATAATACATGTGGCACATTTTTCATCTTTGGTCAGTAGATGCGCCTATCACCTTAGGTCAGTGGATCAGTCTTGGAGAGTGATGCTGCTTCAGATGATCATTGGGTCACTCTGTCCTACTTTGTATGCTTCAATGACTCCGATTAAAGTTTGCGTTAAGGTTCATATCGGAGAAAGTACATGTGAAATACCAATCATCTTTGGTCAGCGGATGCGTCTTGGAGAGTGATGCTGTTTCAGATGACAATTTGGTCCCTCTGACCTTTATTTATGCTTCAATGACTCTGGTTAAAGTTTGCGTCGAAGTTCATATTTGAGATATTAGAATAATGATATTTTGGATAGTGATCAGGAAAAAAGTCATCATGAACATTAGGGTCCCTGGGTTAAGTTTGCATTTAATCCATACCTGGAATACTTTTACATGTACAGAAATTATAATTAGTCCGAAGTTGCATCTTGGATAATGATGAGGTTTCAAATAATAATACTTGAAATAGTTGGAAGGTGACTCTGCATCTTCCCTGCTTCCGCAATCTATGCATACATGCTGTGCAGATGATGCTATGTCCAAAAAATATCCGTAACTTAAAGACAAGTCCAACAGTATAAATGTTTGTTTTTTTTTTTATCACAATTTCTTTCCGTAGTTAATGTTCATTCCTGTAAGACCATGTTCAGCATGTTGGGAGGAGGCTATAAATTGTACCCAATACCATTTGCTAATGATTTGAGCAAATGAAATATGTAATAACTTAATTGAACATGTTCAAGCAAACAAGACTACAAGTGAACTTTTAATATTCAAAGTGTAGAAACATATCTATCCACAGTGATTGGAGAGCGGGTCAAGCAAAGAATAACTAGAGGCCCATATGAGCCTGCATCGCTCACCTGATTTACGGATTTATTCAGTTTCTTGTGTTTTCCTCTGTTCCCCCATGAACAGCCCTCTTGGGTGAGGTAGGACATATAATTAACTAACTAATAAGTAGACAACTAACAACTAAAAGACTATTAAGCTCAAATCTAAAAAAAACTGTTCAAGCAATTTTAGTGTAGAAGATCTTTGAATGCATTTCTGAAAGGGTCCTATGTTAAACTATGTTCCGCACTGCCGACCATTTTGGATAAAGTAGGAGCATAAAATCATAAACGTTCAAGAGGAACATCACAGAATATTATATCCAAATTGATTAAAATTGTTCAAGAAGATTTAGATGGAAAGATTTTGAATGCATTTTCTGTAATGTCCGATAATAATGTCCCCAGGCGGCGGTGAACTGGGTGTGGTTCGAACATTAAAATCACAAATTTTAAAGAGGACCATCAAAGGACAATAATCAAAAAATTTTATCAAAATTTTCAGAAGGATTCAAAGGAAAAGAAATTCTAATGCATTTCCTAAGGGTTCAATATTAAACTATGTTCCCGTTTGCGGCAATCTTACATATGTATGAACATAAAAATCACAAACTTTGAAGAGGGCAACCAAAGTTTATCACTCTAGAATTTAATCAAATATGTTTAAGAGATCTTCAAATTTATCATAAAAATATTTTATCCATTTAAGTCTTGAAATTACTTATTTATAAAGTTGTATTGTGGTTATCGTTTAGAGTGACAGAGATGAATCTTGAAGATTCAATCAATTTTTTTACCATATTATTTAAGTGAAGAGTCAAGCATTCTTTATTATGAAGAATTACCACTGAAAGAGAACAAATAACCAATATGATCTAAATGGAGAGCCAGAATAAGCTAAGTACAAAGATTTCCGTGACTTATATTTCTTAGTTTTAAGAAAGTTTACAAAAATTAAGATATATACTTATATATTATTATTAGACTAATAATAACTAATACCTTCACAAAAAATTTGGAATTTTTTACTTTACAGTTTTCCCCAATTTTTTTGTTTTTTGTTTTGTAATATATAACTTTATTATTTTCATATCATTTTAATATCAAATACAATTAATATATATCAATTTTATAGTAGCATATGATATCACAATATAGGTCAATTATAAAGTTATAATTAGTATTAATAATTATAAGTAATAAACTATTACTAGAAGATCAAGCTTAATTTATTTTTATCTATTTTTTTCTGAAAAAGTGTTAAATATGAAATTGGTGCTAATAGTTTTCCCAAAAAATGTTATTCAAATTCATTATTTATGTAACAGATCGTCCTGTTTCTGATCGGCGGGTAGATTCGTTTCCTATCTGTACACGAGTGCATCAGACAAAGAGCAAGACCTTAAATCGTTTGATTTCATTTGAATACATGAATGCATTAGTTTTGTTTGACGGTCAAAAATTTTGTTAAAAAAACTCGGCTATTCGTCTTCGGTTAACTTTATTTTTGCAATCAAATCTACTATTGACGCAATCGCATGCTCCAACTTATGTATTGTTATTTTTGATACGCAAATTCAAATACGTGTAACCCATCCGGGTTGTAGAACATCACAAAAATCTACACATAGTATCCATTAAAGACAATAAATTTAAACAAGTAAATGATCAACAAATAATATTCACAAAAAAGTGAAAAATAAATTTAGTCAATTAAACAGTTATTTGTCCCCCTACTCAACCATTATGGCTGTTGTAAAAAGAAACGACTGTTTTAATTTCGTCAACGGTTAACAGAAAAGTATTCATCTGCAATCGAATACCAAAGCAAAAAGGGAAAGTGGGAGTTCGTAAGTACAAAAAAGCTGATTTCTTCTTTCCGTTGAGACCCTATTGGTTATTTATTCTCCTTTCATATTTCGATTGTTTTGGATTTGATCTGTACTGTAGAGGCATGAGATATTAACTGGTCATCTGTAGATACTACAGGTATTTTGGTATTTGATACGCAAAATATTAACAAACAGAAAATAAAAACTGACACAAAAATTAGCAATAACAATGGGATGTTGGAGGGGGTTTTTCTTCAGGTGAAAAGCTTGGAACAGCCCTGCCGCAGTATTTTTTTAAATCGTCTTTCTACATTGCCAGGAACGTAATACTAGTATTTATCTTTTACTTCAGTCGAAACCAAATTTATTCCATCAAATTATGTTTTAAAATAATGCCGTTGGATTAATTGAGTAAGCAGATTTATTGAAAAAATCCATTCATTGATGGTGCCTAAAGGACTACCGATTCGTTTAATTGGCAGCAGTAAAAACCATACAAATTCCAGCTGAAAAGCGCTTTGCCTGGAATATGATACTCCCCCTTCTTCGAATTCAGCCCATCTCACCCCCCCNCCCCCTTTCCTTGCAAAAATTTACTAATTCTCACCCCCCTTTCCTTGCAAAAATTTACTAATACAATTCCATTCGTATTTCGTCATAAGGCGTTCCGAATATTGAATCACTAAGCAACAAGACGCTAAGGTGTAGACCGGCTCTAGATACGGGTAAAGAAGTACAATTATTTTTAAGTCAAATTATTTTTTTTTTCATTACTTATGATTATTATTTCTACAGTTACTGATCGGGAAATAAGAATGCCGTGCTTAGATATTTGATTTCATGATTGATTTGAATTGTGCTTTCGGTTCAAAAAACATGGAATTCTATTTTGGAATCGAATTAATATAACAATATATAAATACATGGTAATTCTGTTAGTTATTTATACACACATGTTTATAAATAGAGACGGGACACACAAAAAAGAACAAAGAAAACGAATTAAAGACTAAATTATATGGTAAAATATATTTCGTTCTAAAATAAGCATTTCAGGAATAAATGGGGATACGTGTTTTGAAATACGGCTTCTCATTGGTGTAAATAATCAATAACCATTTTAGAAAAAAATTAAAGCAATTGCCATCTTGAATCAATAAATAAAAGTGAATTTTCACATAATACTGTCATCAAAAATCATTAAGGGGGTCCGATAATAAAAAAAAAAATCATTTGAATATCACTATTAATAGTTATTGATGGTCCCAAAACAAGAAAGCCGTGGGAAGGCTCAGTAATGGTATTATTATCTTTTCTTATTAGCTGATTAAAAATTGTGATTAAGTAATAATTCACAGACTCCAGTTTATGATTGTTTTACTTTAAACATATTTATTTATTCAATTAAGCACATGATTATAATAACATATACATATAAACAAAAACATTAAGGGATTCAGAAACTAGCAAATCTATTATTAATCTGTCTCCCTGTAATAAAAGCAACAAAAAGTAGTAGACATGTAAATACAACATTGTTATATATTAGATGGTATCCATATAATTATATTATTGCGAGAGTGTCCACCCGTTGTCGTCCACGATAGTCTACAATTAGAACGGCAATGTGGACTAGCCGTAATTAATCAACCCAGACAAGGAGTGGAAACGGTGAATCTATAGATCAGTGACCGAATCTCCTACTGTCGACAATAAAGGATTGTATTGGACAATATTAAAAATGCGCACGTTTTCGTCACAAGTTAAAAGTTATCTACCATAGAGTAAAGTATTCACACTAATATTTCTATTAAGTGTTCCAATCGTTCTTTCACGAATATCGGAAAAGTTAGTACAATCGAGTAAATAGTGTTTCGTACTTTCAATCTGTCCACAGCTACAAAGCCTCGACTCTGTCAAGTGTTTGGAGAATAGATGGTCATTCAAGCTGCTGCAATTTAATCGTAATCTGGCATGATTGTTTTACACTGTGCTGACCATTTATGTAGTATTATTTTCACCACAAATTTAAATGAGGGGTAAAAAACGATATAAACTGCCAGGCAGGTGTAAAACAGTGATTTTGATAGGATAATTATGGTACATGTTTAGTTCGAATCAACGAAGTTGAAGGGGACTATTGGAGTACCCCGGAAGTCCGCGTTTACGTGTACACGTCAGGTCACTAGGTCTCAAAGCTTATTTCACGAATGAAAACAAAATATCTTGTCGATATCCCCTATTACAATGTACGTAAAGAATGTAAGTTACGTTCCAGATTTTCTGGACTTTTAATCAATTTCTGGCATTTTTAACATTTCCATGAAAATGCCCTAAGTAATAAGCTGTTTACGAGTAACGCCATATTTATATATCAAATGTTCATATTTGATTCAAAACTTTTAAATGTATTCAACTACTTATGAAATCTGCAACCCTGTTGTAAAAGTTTGGCTGTGATAGTAAGGTTACGTTCATTAAAATCGTCATGAGTAGAACAAACTGGTGTTAATCGTACCAGTTGAGAAATAAACACCCCGTAGGATGGAGCTAGAAGAATTTCGCCGTCATTATAAAGGAAATTCGTGATTTTGAAAATCAAAATCATCCCTTTTATCATATATTTTAGTTTTTATTTTACCAGAGTCAAAATAGGTTCGCTTCCGCATTGGGGTGTTTATTTCTGAATAAATGCCTTGTTCGGTCATCAAACTTTGCACGCAGGTGCATCTTTGGTTGACTCGCAGTCTCAAAGAAATTTTGGGTCTCTTTGACCTATATTTTACGCTTGATTGACTTCAATTCAAATTTACTTCCACGTTCATATTTTGGTAAGTAGACTTGGTGACTTCAAGTTTGAATAACAATAAAAGCTTTCTTTCATTGCTTAATTTAGTATCACCCTGTATATGTTTAGACTTTGTCTCATTTGCATTTACTCCATATCCCTTCATTGTTAATTGGTATACGTAGGATGATAACGTAACCTTGCATATGCATGCATCTGTGATGGCAGGTCAGTATCCAGGTCATATAAGGTCACTTTGACATATATATTTTATGCTTGATTGATTTACATTCAAGTTTATGGACGAGTTCATATTTTAATCACTTATACATTGTAGAACAGTGTAACCTTGCATAACCATGCATCTCTGATGTTATGTCAAAATCCAGGCAAAATTAGGTCGCTTTGACCTTTACTTCATGCTCAATTGATTTACCTCCAAGTTTTCTGATAAGTTTAGATCTCATTCACTTTACATTCTAGGATCATATAACCTTGCATATACATTCATCCCTGATGGTAAGTCAGCATCTAGGCACAGTTACGTCACTTTGACCTTTATTTTACTGTTGATTGATTTAAATTCAAGTTCTGGTCAAGTTCAAATCAAAGGCACTATACATGGTTCTAGTATATATCATTTCATGCATCCTTGCATATGCATACATCTCTGATTGCAAATCATCCAGCCAAAATCAAGTCACTTTGACCTATATTTTACGCTTGATAGATTAACATTCAAGTCTATAGAGAAGTTCATATCTCAGTCATTACATATGTCAAGATAATGAAGCCTTGCATATGCATGCATCTCTGATGGTAGGTCAGCAGCGAGGCAAAATTTGGTTACTGTGACAATATGCCATAACGAGACGCGTTTCGTAATCATTGATTACCTATATTTTGTATTGATGAGACCTTTGGTTACCTTTAATGGATGCCATATTGGACTTTTCCATTTATTAAATGTACCCATTATGTCAAACTTTTAGGGAATGACTGTCATTTATTTTGGGTTGAATGAACCATAGACTCAATGTTTGACTTTCGCAAGTAAAATGATAAGATCCAAACTTTGAGTTCATGAATCAATGGCACAATATAAATTATAGTTAGTCCTTATAATTTAATATGATGTTGTTAAAATACTGAAAAAATAGATTTTTTTTGCGGAAATTCCCTCTATGACGTCATGTAAACAACAGCAATTTGTTAATTGAAAATAAGCCTATTCAAATAACAGTTTAACATCGGAACCAGCAACTTGTGTTCTTTGTCAAAGGACATGTTCGGATTTTTTCTTTCCGTCACAATGGTCTTTTTGCAGTTGGGTAAGTTAATAGGTTAATTTTTGTCGCATGGCGCCCATATGTTAATCACTTTGTAACACCTCTTAGTTGTCTCAGAGCTTTAAAAGCCCATCATAATAGAGTAAAATTTGAACTACAGGGTTTTACGTTGATAGTTCAATGTGCAAAAAAACCCCAAAAACAAAACAAATAAACAAAAAAAACATACAAATCAATATTCTTTACATTTTTTGTATACGTGAACATTGTAACTTGCAAACTCAACTCCTCCAACATCGTTATTAAGTTATCAGGAATAATAACATTCCGCAAATCCAAATTAAAATCAATATCTATCGTTATATCCAAAAAATCTCGAGGGTCGACGTCCTGAAGACTTTCATGTATTGAACATATTTTTGGAACGGTATTATTGACCAAAATTAATGATAAGGATGAATATTTAAAATAAATTTTGATATTCTCCCTGATAAGAATAATACAAAATCAATATTTGTTTTGTCGTTTTGCTAATTACTATAAATTATGATTCACTTATCAAATAACTAAATACCGAAGTTACTGTGATCATAAACGTTAAATATGTATTTCCTACTTAACGACGGATGTAGATATAAACTGTCAAAATATATACTTTTGAAAATTCCACCTGAATTTGGATTTTATTGGTTGTGATTTAAAGGTTTGATTGATAACTAAAAATTTGATGATTAAAAACAAATAACAAAATACTCAAATTTTGTTGGTAGTTTAAAATTTTTAAACATTTGAACAGAAAAACGAAATGCCTGAATTGTAGAATACCTCAAAGGGAACTTTCGTGTAAATGAAGGCGGAAACTATTACCTAAAATACCATTTAAGAGGAAGTACTGGATTCCTGACCTATTGAAATAAATATATACCACCTAAAAACCAAACTATTTATGAAATCGAGGTGAATTTATAATTTTTCCTTTTTCTTACATCACACTTCCTGAACTTAATTTCAATTGATGAAAAACAATTAACCTAAAGCGCTACAGATGGAATAAATCAAAATCACCGTAAGCTCAACAGTGTTAACTAATTAGTGTACTTAACGACATAGTTTCTCGTAATAACGACACAATTGCTCTTTATAACGACATAGTATCGTATTATAACGACTTCTTACAAGATTGTTTTTCCTTTTAGCGACATGCATATGGTTTCTCGTTAAAATGACAAAGCTTGTCTATAAATTGACATACTTTTGTAGTATGTCGTTATAACGACATAATTATGCCCCCCGCAAACGAAGTTTGGGGGCATATAGGAATCACCATGTCTGTCCGTCTGTCCCCTATTGTGTCCGGAGAAGAACTTTTGTGGATGCATCATGGGAAGGCGATGTGTCGCGTACCAAATTTAGGTCACTGTGCCTTGACTTTGAACTTTGACCTTTATGATAGTAAAACCATGTGCATTTCATGTCGGGAGCAGAACTTTTGTACCGTAGCACCTAGGATTATCAAACTTGGTGTGTGGATGCATCATGGGAAGACGTGTCGGGTACCAAATTTAGGTCACTGTGACCTTGACTTTGACCTTTGACCCTTATGCTAGTAAAACCATGTGCATTTCGTGTCCGGAGACCGTAGCACCGAGGGTTATCAAACTTGGTTTGTGGATGCATCATGGGAAGGAGATGCGTCGCGTACCAAATTTGGGTCACTGTGACCTTGACTTTGACCTTTGACTTTTATGTTGACCTTTGACCCTTATGCTAGTAAACCATGTGCATTTCGAGTCAAGTGCTGGATTTTTCTACTGTAGCACCTAGGATTATCAAACTTGATGTGTGGATGTATTATGGGAAGGCAATGTGTCGCATACCAAATTTAGGTCCCTGTGACCTTGACTTTGGCCTTTGACTTTTATGATAGTTATACCATGTGCATTTCGTGTCCGGAGCAGAACTTTTGTACCGTAGCACCTAGGATTATCACATTTGGTGTGTGGATGCATTATAGGAAGGCGATGTGTAGCGTACCAATTTTAGGTCACTGTGACCTTGACTTTGACCTTTGACTTTTATGATAGTTAAACCATATGCATTTCGTGTACGGAGCAGAACTTGTGTACCGTAGCCCCTAGGATTATCAAACTTGGTGTATGGATGCATCATGGGAAGGCAATGTGTCGTGTACCAAATTTAGGTCACTGTGAGCTTGACTTTGACCTTCGACCTTTATCAGAGTAAAACAAAATGCATTTCGTGTCCGCAGCAGGACTTTTATACCGTAGCACCTAGGATTATCAAACTTGGTTTGTGGATGTATCATGGTAAGGCGATGTGTCCCGTAATCAATTTAGGTCACTGTGACCCTTACCTTTACCTTTGACCTTTATGATACTGAAACCATATGCATTGCATGTCTGGATCAGAACTTTTGTACCGTAGTACCTAGGATTATCAAAATTGTTGTGTGGATGCATAATTGGAAGGAGTTGTGTCGCGTACCAAATTTTGGTCACTGTGACCTTGACTTTGACCTTTGACTCTTATGATAGTAAAACCATGTGCATTTCGTGTATCGAGTAGAATTTTGTACCGTAGCACCTAGGATTATCAAAATTGTTCTGTGGATGCATAATTGGAAGGAGTTGTGTCGCGTACCAAATTTTGGTCACTGTGACCTTGACTTTGACCTTTGACTCTTATGATAGTAAAACCATGTGCATTTCGTGTTTCGAGTAGAATTTTGTACCGTAGCACCTAGGATTATCAAACTTGGTGTGTGGATGCATCATGGAAGGCGATGTGTGGCGTACCAAATTTAGGTCACTGTGACCTTGACTTTGACCTTTGACTTTTATGTTAGATAAACTATATGCATTTCGTGTCCAGAGCAGAACTTTTGTACCGTAGCACCTAGGATTATCACACTTGGTGTGCGGATGCATTATAGGAAGGCGATGTGTAGCGTACCAAATTTAGGTCCCTGTGACCTTCACTTTGACCCCTATGCTAGTCAAACCATGTGCATTTCGTGTCCAGAGCAGAACTTTTGTACCGTAGCACCTAGGATTATCAAACTTGGTGTCTTAATGCATCATTGGAAGGTGATGTGTCGCGTACCAAATTTAGGTCACTGTGACCTTGACTTTGACCTTTGACATTTATGATAGTAAAACCGTGTGCATTTCGTGTACGGATCAGAACTTGTGTACCGTGGCCCCTGGGATTATCAAACTTGGTGTATGGATGCATCATGGGAAGGCGATGTGTCGTGTAGCAAATTGAGGTCACTGTGATCTTGACTTTGACCTTTGACTATAATGATAGTAAAACCATGTGCATTACCGTAGCACCTAGGATTATCAAACTTGGTGTGTTAATGCATCATGGGAAGGCGATGTGTCGCGTACCAAATTTAGGTCACTGTGACCTTGACTTTGACCTTTGACATTTTTGTTAGTAAACCGTGTTCATTTCGTGTACGGAGCAGAACTTGTGTATCGTAGCCCCTGGGATTATCAAACTTGGTGTATGGATGCATCATGGGAAGGCGATGTGTCGTGTACCAAATTTAGGTTCCTGTGAGCTTGACTTTTACCTTTGACCTTTATCAGAGTAAAACCATGTGCAGTTCGTGTCCGGAGAAGAACTTTTGTACCGTAGCACCTAAGATTATCAAAATTGGTGTGTGGATGCATCATGGGAAGGCGATGTGTCGCATACCAAATTTATGTCACTTTGACCTTGACTTTGACCTTTGACTCTTATGATAGTAAATCTTTCCTTTTTCATTTTGTGTCGAGAGCTTGGTTATATCATTTTTGTATCACCGAACTATATATTATTGAATGTTTTATCCTTTATTTGAAGTAGCAGGTATGAAATGATCGAAATAACTTCAGTCCTGACAGGCTTTATTTCTGTTAGATTTATTTTCCAATTACCATGTGCCATGTGGCTGAAGGTCAAATTTTATAATGACATGCCTTGGTACTCAAATGCAGTTGAGGGGGTATTAGTCTGGCTTTGCCGACAGCTCTGGTTTCTAATCATAATGACATAGTTTTTCGCCATATTGACATCACCTTCGTTTAAACGAGATAAACAAAAAATTGGATGTCCTTTACTAGACACCACAGACATGAGACTTCTTAAAGCAAAATGTTATTTAGGGAAACACATAATGTTTTGATGTCCTGAGCCATAGAAAAGATTGAGACGTGTCTATGAGTAGCTATGGGATCATCTTCAAATAAACAAAATGCATCTGAAAAGTTGCAGTGCAGATAAATATCAACCAATAGAAAAAACATAAAAATTAAAGTATATAACAGAGTAATGACGAACCAAATATAAAATGGCCTTTATTAGCCGGGACAAAGCTCTGTTCGAGGAAGATATCCCTGTTTTTATATATCTTTATATAACTTTATGCTTTCGAGAAAGTAGGAATTAATTGCACGATGGCCTGGATTACTAAAATTTTTAGCACATGGCATGATATAAGCTTCATTTAAGCGAAACAATTCATGTCAGATCATGTCGCCCATATTTGTTAAGCATAGTGAGTTTATGACATATACTGAAAAACATAATTTTGATATACCTTACGAATGATTGTACTCAAATATCTTCAGTCATAAAAACATTCTGTACATTTTTAGTTCGCCTCAACGAAGCTGAGGAGGACTATTGGAGTACCCCCCGCGTCCTCGTCCGCGTCCGCATTTAGATATATATCTTGGTAACTATGAAGGGTAGGGTCATCAAGCTTTGTGTACAGATGCATCTTGGGCTAACTCACAGCCTTCAGGAAAATTAGGTCTCTTTGACTTACATTTTCCGCTTGACTGGCTTTCATTTAATTTTAGGTCCGAGTTGATATCTCAGTAACTGTACATGGTAGGATCATCTAACCTTGCATGTGCATGCATCTTTGGGGGTAGGTCAGCATCAAGGCAAAATTAGGTCACTTTGACCTATATTTTCCGCATGATAGACTTACATTCTAGTTTACGTCCGAGTTGAGACATTCAAGATTACGTCCGAGTTGAGATCTAAGTAATTGTACATGATACAATCATCTTACCTTGCATGTGCATGTATCTCTGTTGGTAGGTCAATATCCAGGCAAAATAAGGTCACCTTGACCTATATTTTCCGCATGACTGACTTACATTCAAGTTTACGTCCGAGTTCAGATCTAAGTAACTGTACATGGTAGGATCATCTAACCTTGCATGTGCATGCATCTTTGGCGGTAGGTCAGCATCCAGGCAAAATGAGGTCACTTTGACCTATATTTTCCGCATGAGTGACTTACATTCAAGTTTACGTCCAAGTTCAGATCTAAGTAACTGTACATGGTACAATCATCTAACGTTGCATGTGCATGCCTCTTTGGGATAGGTCAGCATCCAGGCAAATATAGGTCACTTTGACCTATATTTTCCGCATGATCGACTTACATTCAAGTTTATGTCCGAGTTCAGATCTAAGTAATTGTACATGGTAGGATCATCTAACCTTGCATGTGCATGCATCTTTGGGCATAGGTCAGCATCCAGGCAAAATTAGGTCACTTTTCCGTTTATGTCCGAATTCAGGTCTCGGTTACTGTACATGGTAAGATCATCTAGCTTTTGTATACATGCATAAGGTATGGTAAATGAGCACTCTGGCCAAATAGGGTTTCTGTGTCAATGTGCCATAACGAGGCGAACTTTGTAATCGTTGATTACCTATGTTTATTTCCTTCTTTCAGGTATTGATCATGACAGGAAGTAAAGTTTACCAAATAATACATTTGTTGCAAATGATTTTCGAAATGTCATTGTGCAGTGGTAAGTTACTACTTCTATAAAGCACCTTTTTAAGTGAGTGTGAATTTTATATTAGCCGGGTACTATTCTATGGCTGGGTAACCTTTATGTCTTGCAAAGCATTCGTCTTTCTGTACACCATACCCACTGTTATGTGATACCTTAAGTCGATTTGATTGATACTGCATACAATGTTGACATTTTGTTCTGTAATAGATGATTGTCAGGTAATTCCAGAGTTCCTGTCTTTGGACATGATTTTGCTAATTTTGTTGTTTCTTGTTTATATCTTTTGAAAGAAAATACACTCTCAACTGATTTTTGACGAGGTATTTTTTGGGTTTGGACTTATGCTATCGTACCAGTTTTCTAGACATTTTTTCTAACTGTTCCAGATATATAGCTTATATTTGGTATGTGGATCTCCTGTTATGAGTTACAGATCAGGTTTGGGTTTGGTAGCGGGCGAGAATTTTGACGGATTTATTGGACTGGTACTTAAAAAATCGTTAGATATAAATTTTCCGGACATTTTTTAAAAAAAAATAACAGTGCCTGATATTTAGCATATATTTAGTGTGCAAGAGAAAAAAGAAGGGAAACGGGGAATGTGTCAAAGAGACGACCCAAAGGAGAATAAAAATAACTCAAAGCCACCATGAGATCTTCAATGAATTGTGAGGAAACCCAACACCCAACGGCAGGTCGAATTCTGCCCCTAAATAAAGAGTAATCAAGTTAAGCGAAATAAACATCATCCTTGACTCCTATAGACATAAAGTAAACTAACTAGAAAACAGACAAAACACACAAAGGCTTAATAAATTTCCTGACTTAGGACAGGCGCAAACCTGCTACGACCGGGTTAAACTAGTTTTATTTGGCCCAAATCTTCCCCCTCTTGCCAATGTGATGCAAAAATCCTATCAAAAAGTCGATGTAAATACCAAAGAAGGCCATACGTAATGACTTGACGACAATACCGTAATTATAACCACCATAAGTAACAGATCAACAATATTTTGAGTTTGGTTCAACTTACACTCCACTTACCCGTGACAGCGTTTAGTTTTTGACTTAGAAAATGTTCAAAATATCCGGACATTTCTTATTTAAACCATGTAAGATATTGACCTTATATTAGCTATGTGAGTCTATTACAATGAGTGACAGATCAATAGACCATATCAGGATTTACCAGACCACGTCACAGTATAGAAAACGTTACTTCATAAAGCTTAGAACGTCATGAAACTGTGTTGTTGAAGACAATTCTTGGTCACATGGGGCGGACATGTTTGTGACGTAGGGTGGACAAACAACATCTGGTGAATCTAAATGCCAAAACTCGGATATGGTCTATTACAAACGGAAGATAACAGTAAACACCGATAATGGCCGAAAATTACAATCACATGCCACAATCTACAAGGGAACTGCACTAGAAAAAAACACATAACAGACCAGAGACAAACATGAATGACGATAAGAACTCGGGATAGGGTCTGTTAGTCTCGTCATGTGACTAACGAGAATCCACGATAAAATGCAATTTGAAAACGTTTCCCGCCAAAACATGACGTAAGAGGATTGTAACGTTCAAGTTTTTGTTTGAAACGTCATATATCTTGGTTTAAAATGTAACTTCCGGGTACAAATTTTGATCCTGGAAGTTCCAAAATTGTACGAGACTTACAGGCCCTATAGCGGGAAACCGACACTGGCAAAAGCTTTATTGATATCCTACCCTCCGCTCTCTCTACCACGTTTTCCTATAGTATAATAAACATACAAATAAAACCCAAATCAGGTAGACTACTAACTCTATGAACATTATCTTGGAAAAGAAAAAAATATAACTATACGTGATTTAGAAAGATGGGTCAGTGTGCTCGCCGCTAACATGCCGTATAGCTCAGGGAACCTAGTTTGCTGTTATAACACTGCCGCACTCTGGAAGAAAAAAAAGGTTAAAACTTCCCGAAGGGTTTGGTAAGACTGTCATGTATTGCAGTAGACATCGGCGATATAAGTAAGAGGCCAGTATATTTGTAAAATCTTCATGATTTCAAATAAGGAATTCTTGTAGAATATCCTGTCGATATCCACCATTACGTTAAGAATGTAAGTAATGTCCCAGTTTTTTTCTAGAATTTCTATCAGTTTATTGCATTTGTAACAAAATTTCCAAAATATTGAGGATAAGAAATGCCCTTTTTAATAAGGTGTTTGTGAGTCATGTCATATTTACATTTCAAATGTTCATATCTTCTATAAAATTTATTAAAAGCATTTAACAATTTATCAGATTTGTAACCTTGTTGTAAAAGTTTGGATGTGAGAGTAAAGTAACGTTCATTAAAGTCGTCAAGGGTTAGAACAAACGCGTGCTAATCGTACCAGTTGAGATATGTTCACCCCGTAGGATGGAGCTGGAGAAATGTCGCCGTCAAGAAAAGGGAAATAGTCAAAATAATCCCTTTTATCATAAATTTCAGTTTATATTTTACCATGCAGAGTCAATGATTATACTTAGATCCAGAAAAAGAAAGTATTTAGAAACATTATTTGATCTAGTAGTAAAATTTCAGTTCTTGTTTGTAAATGATGTCCGATCGACGGATTAATGAAGTAGTTATGGACTAACGGAAGTGAGAGTCTCGCCGATATGCGACTTAATAATGAAATGTAGCCTTTAGACGCCTAATCAAATTAAAATTAAAGAACAATTAATATATTTTCAAGGAAAGCCAATGCAAAATCTTATCAAATGTTGTTACTTTGGTGTTTTAAGTAACCAATGAGTAAAATATAAGATAGAAGAAACCAGCAATTGGTGTACAGTCTTTATAACACATTTGAAATTTTGTCTTTGTAGTTGAATGGAAACTTCGCCAAAACCTGATTGTAATAGGTGAACCCTTCAATTTAGATTGTGAATTAAAGGGAACCATTAAAAATGTCACACGACAATGGACTGGCGGGGAAAACAACAGACTCATTTGTTTTAATGGCGTCACCACAAATCCATCAAAATACAAGGAAATCACAGAATCACACAGAAAGTACACATTACAGATCAGTGATACATCGGAACATGATTTAAACTACCCCTACTCATGCCGATTTGGATTTCAATTTTCTGAAAGAATGCTTTCTGTTTCCCCGAAGAATCTGTTAGGTAGGTGATTTGACATTAAAATTGCAAGACGAAAGTAATGACTGCGGTATCAAGACTGGTATCTACATTTAAACAAAATTATTTTAGCTACTTTAGATAATTTATGTTTTATAATCCTATTCGTCGTCATATCTTTTTTTTTCACACTGGAACTACCACCAGGAACTAAAGTCTCATCCTCCAAATAGACATTTATGTCTGCTAAAATATTTTGACCTAGATTGTGGAGCAAGAATGCTTTAATGAATTAATGTTGAATGCATATGAAATAAAACCAAAATGCACCAAACGTGAATGGTTGACTTTAGCCAATCAAGACGCTTTCACTGAAACCACTATACCATATGGTAGTTGCACAGAAAAAAAGAACACCTTACGTCTCTTGCCGCTGTAGTATGTAGAAAGAATAAGCAAAACTGAGACATGCGATGTCGAGATTTTTTATATCATTTTTTGATTACAAAAACAGGATAACAGTAAACACATACAATGGCCAGGAACTACAATCACATGCCACAATTTACAAGCAAACCGTACCAGAAAAACAACAATGAAAACAACAGACAAATATAAATAACGACAGGAACTTGGGATAGCCGGACTTGGTACCGGCACTAGCAAAAGCCAGTGGTAGTGTAAATCCGGTAAATGGGTACCAAAACCTCCCCTTTCTCTATCCCGTTTCCCTATAGTATCATAAACATGCGAATAAAACCAAATACAGGTAGACTACTGTCTTTACTGTAAAATCATGTACTAAAGTCGGTCATTGTGATAAGCTATATGAACCAGATGCTTTTAACTTAAAACAATATTTGACCAACATAATTCCCTGAGCAGCAACTAGTTCTTAACATAGAAACAAGTGAAGTAGAATATCGAAGGAACAAGTCATGCTTCGTTGCTTGATTCTATAATGTATTTGTTATGATTTTGTCTCTTGTGCAATTACTCCACTTCATTTCATTATACGGTTATTGCAAAGATTAATGTGCATAGTTAATACTAAAAATAAAGAAAAAGCCACAAAACACTGATATAAAGCACAATATTTAGAACGAAGGCATTTATAATATGGTAACAAATGCGCTATTTTCATAAAAAAAAATCGAGAGTGACATAAGGTTTTTTATGGAAGGGTAAGCCGTCCTGTTCTGCTAGCGGCTCCGGTCACACTATCAGTGAGTTAATCCTGGTTTAAGTCAAAGCTGGTGTTGTCAAATCCGCCAAACCGGTGATCTCAAAACCGTGAAAAGTGATTTGATTATATTTTGTACAAAATTGGTCTCATGTCGTTTTTTCAGAAAATCTTAAAATGACATAGAATAATAAAAAGACTATATTGTGTTCGAGTACCTGTTGGGTTCAATGGAAAGTAAAGGTAGCCGAGTACTTTTTCAATGTCAGTCATGATATAGAAATTTACAGTTTTTTTCAAAATTCTAAACCCTTAAAAATACTGAGGCTTCATTCCGTGTATGGAACTCTGTAGATGTCCTTGGTACTAGATTTGGCTTCCTTTTCCGATATTTTTGGAAATAAATACTTCTTTTTTTACTACTTTTGGATTATGGTTTTCCATATTTTTTTATTTTAATGCTGCTGATGAAATGTTACTCCTTGAAACACGTCTTCAGCATAACGAAATTTACTGTTTTATGCAACTTCGGTATTTTTTTGTATTTCGAACCATCGGGCCGAGGCCACTGCTGGTGGACCAGAGGTCCCCGAGGGTATTCACAAGCCCAATAGTCAGACTTGTCTGACATGAAAATTTTACCTTGCATAATAAAGAAATTTACAGTTTTTATCAAAATTCTAAACCCTTAAAAATATTGAGGCTTCATTCCGTGAATAGCACTCGGTAGATGTCCTTGGTACTAGATTTGGCTTCCTATTCCGATATTTTTGGAACTGAGTACTTCTTTTTTACTACTTTTGGATTATGGTTTTCCATATTTTTTTTTATTTTACTGCTGCTGATGAGAGGTTACTCCTTGAAATACGTGTACAGCATAACAAAATTTACTGTTTTATGAAACTTCGGTATTTTTTTGCATTTCGAACCATTGGGTTGATGCCACTGCTGGTGGACCAGATGTCCCTGAGGGTATTCACAAGCCCAATAGTCAGACTTGTCTGACATGAAAATTTTACCTTGCATGATATAGAAATTTACAGTTTTTATCAAAATTCTAAACCCTTATAAATAGTGAGATTTCATTCCGTGTATGACACTCGGTAGAAGTCGTTGGTACTAGATTTGGCTTCCTATTCCGATATTTTTGGAACTGAGTACTTCTTTTTTGACTACTTTTGGATTATGGTTTTCCCATATTTTTTTTATTTTAATGCTGCTGATGAGAGGTTACTCCTTGAAATACGTGTACAGCATAACAAAATTAACTGTTTTATGAAACTTGGGTATTTTTTTTTTGTATTTCGAACCATTGGGTTGATGCCACTGCTGGTGGACCAGATGTCCCTGAGGGTATTCACAAGCCCAATAGTCAGACCTGTCTGACATGAAAATTTTACCTTGCTTGATATAGAAATTTACAGTTTTTTATCAAAATTCTAAACCCTTAGAAATGCTGAGGCTTCATTCCGTGTATTGCACTCGATAGATGTCTTTGGTACTATATTTGGCTTCCTATTCCGATATTTTTGGAAATGAGCACTTCTTTTTGACTACTTTTGGATTATGGTTTTCCATATTTTTTTTTATTTTAATGCTGCTGATGAGAGGTTACTCCTTGAAACACGTGTTCAGCATAACGAATTTTAATGTTTTATGCAACTTCGGTATTTTTTTTGTATTTCGAACCATTGGGCCGACGCAGCTGCTGGTGGACCAGAGGTCCCTGAGGGTATTCACAAGCCCAATAGTCAGACTTGTCTGACATGAAAATTTTACCATGCATGATATAGAAATTTAGTTTTTATCAAAATTCTAAACCCTTAAAAATACTGATACTTCATTCCGTGTATGGCACTCGGTAGATGTCCTTGGTACTAGATTTGGCTTCCTATTCCGATATTTTTGGAAATGAGTACTTCTTTTTGACTACTTTTGGATTATGGTTTTCCATATTTTTTTTTATATTTTAATGCTGCTGGTGAGAGGTTACTCCTTGAAAAACGTGTAGAGCATAACGAAATTTACTGTTTTATGCAACTTCGGTATTTTTTTGTATTTCGAACCATTGGGCCGATGCCACTGCTGGTGGACCAGAGGTCCACGAGGGTATTAACAAGCCCAATAGTCAGACTTGTCTGACATGAAAATTTTACCTTGCATGATATAGAAATTTACAGTCTTTTTTTCAAAATTCTAAACCCTTAAAAATACTGAGGCTTCATTCCGTGTATGGCACTCGGTAGATGTCCTTGGTACTAGATTTGGCTTCCTATTCCGTTATTTTTGGAAATGAGCATTTCTTTTTTGACTACTTTTGGATTATGGTTTTCCATATTTTTTTTTTATTTTAATGCTGCTGATGAGAGGTTACTCCTTGAAACACGTGTACAGCAGAACGAAATTTACTGTTTTATGCAACTTCATTATTTTTTTATTTGTCGGTGACAATAGAGTTTAAAGAATGGCATCTAAGACAGCTTATCCTAAAAAGTTCAATGCTGTCCTACAAGAAATACAAATAACACTTTTATGTAAACGATTTGTCCCGTATAACATACACACACATACATAAAAGACAAATCTTGAACTATAACACAAACTATATAAAATTCAGAAAATTTGTGAAAAGATTCGTTGCAAATATATTATATAGCCAACTGCATGACATGTGACTTCAATAAACCCCTCAAAGAGGCAATGTTAATATCATGACATTGCTTCATAACGAATCTGTGAATACCTTTAATTTCAAAGGATGAATTTTAGACGCATTTTGTTTAGCTATCAAGATATTGATTGTAAAATTAAATCGGGTATTGTAAGGGTCTAACAAATACAAATCTACAACTATTGTACTGAAGGCACGCGTTGTTCTTATTCCTTTGCTTAACAATGTTACATTTCTGTATTTAGCTCTTGATAACAATTCAACAACGATGGAATATTTACACGATGGAAATTACTATACACTAAATGTTAACTTCAGCAGAGTTTATCCCGAACCAGAATGCAAGCTTTACAGAAAGGTACAATTAATGCAAATAACATGTGGTAACTTGCTGCAACTCTCTTATAAACTTATATTCATTTTATGATTTTACAATAGCTTTATGATTCTCTGAATGTTAATGATTCTAAAATCACACATGCATCAACATTTCTTATAAATAAAAGTCAGTATATCTGTTTTAAACAAATAAAATGTACATGTTGCAACATGTATGATGCAATCAAAGAAGTGGCAACATGTATTATTTTTAGTGTACATGTTGCAGCATGTACAGAAATTTAATGACTTTTTCCTTAACTTGTACATATGACATGAAAGTAAAATTTTATTGCCAATTAGGAAATACAGATGTTATACATGTTTGAAATAATGCTTTATTTACAAATGCAAAGTATTATTATCAAGGACAGTTGAACAGAAAAACAATGTCAGAAATTACAATGTTCAGTAATGTTCATCAGTGAATTTATTATTGCAGGTTGTAGATGAATGATATTTGAGTTACACAGCACTTTGTTTTTCCGACACTTGCATCTTCCCTTACAATTCCCTGTTTGCTTTGGCCATTTTTACTTCTTCTATATGAGCTGCTATATCCTCTTTAGCAAATAAGGTTTTGTTTAATGAAGAATTGTTATCTGCAAACTGCACAATTTCCTGGTAGAATTTTTGCTGTTGTTCAGCCATTTTGCATCCTGGTTATGTTAAAACTTGGAAAAATCTACTCAGTTTGAGCTCAGTGGGTACTAGTACATAGTGTTGTTTAAAACAGTTCAAATTCTTATTTTGCTTATTACAATTCCCCCAGTGTAAACATTTTAAATAACACTATTAATTGTAATTTCTATTATTCAATCCAATTAGTGTTAACAATCATCTTAGTAAAATTTTAGATTTTAAAAACCTACAAAATGTTACAAAACAACAGTCTGTTTTGAAATCAAAATTTCAATTCATTTTCTATTCAGCGTGGGACCATATGGTCTTCAAAGTCGAGTTGTACAAGTAACATAAAAATTTCTTTAGAGGGATTGTACATATTGCAACATGTACAGTAAAAATCATACATGTTGCATGTTGCAACATGTACACTTTATTTGTACATGTTGCAACATATGCAAAGTTGCAACTTGTACGCAACATATCCAAGGATTGTTTATCCCTTGTTTATGAATACCATAGGCCGTATATGCCCTTCATCATCTTATGATATTTATTTTTTTTTCTTACTGTATTAACTTTTAATTAATATGAATTGAAATACATTGTATTCCGAAATGGGCATAATGATGGTCTGTAGAACTTGGCTTTCTCTTTTTTTATTTTTTATTTGATTATGATTAAGATGATATTTTAAAATTCTTACTTCTTAGACTCGACAGTTATACATGTAACTTAAACTTGATCTACATTTATTACACACTTAGTAGAAATAAAAGCGTTTTTGCATGATCAATATGACCGGAAGTAAACTGTACATATTTTCACA
>MJUU01050439.1:46642-78027 GCA_002080025.1 Modiolus philippinarum
ATTTCGGAAATTTATTCCTCATCAGCAGCACTAGAACCCAAACAAAGGAAATCCATAAATTCAAAAAATGCTTAAAATGCATAAACCAAACGAAATCCGAATAATCAGTAATATCAAATATAGCTAAGGACAAAACTACGATGGAGGGAGTTAATCCTTCGGTTTTAGAATTTACATAAGTTTAGAAAATATTAATTGAACAAAGTGTACACATGAGATATTATCTAATGTACAAGTACACCATATCTAAGAAAAATAAAGAGCATACATCTCTACCACGGGGAATTGTTTTACCAACTCCACACTGCAATAAAAGATAAACTCCTATATTAAATATTTTATGAAAGGATATGGAGTAAATGAACATGAGATCATAACACATATATTAACTTTAACTGCAATAATTTTAATGAGCTGTATGGCAATTTCGGAAATTTATTCCTCATCAGCAGCACTAGAACCCAAACAAAGGAAATCCATAATTTCAAAAAATGCTTAAAATGCATATCTCTTTATGATTCGGCATATCAGCAATCTATCTGAACAAACTGAAATGAAAGGTTAGGAAGTAATGTACATGAGATAGAGTCTCTACAAATACATGGTAGAATCAAGCAAAGGATTGTTCTTCATCTTGAAGTCGCCATGAGGCCTTCAACAATGAGCATTCCTCATGCCTCACAGTAAGTTCAAGACAGCCTCTAGCACCGGATTGGGCGGAATTCTTTGCTAAATGAACATCGCTACATCCATATTTTTTGAAGTAATGGATGCGGAATTAACCTGTCAAAGTACTCTTACATACACCGTCATTCGTTGCCCGAGAAAAGCACTAATGTCCTCAGCTAGTGGTGGACGATTACAACATATAGACTGACCCTTTTATATACGATTACACGATTTCAAACATGTCTGGCAAAATTTGGTTGCTTTGTGAAACGTCCAAGTATTTAGTAAGTAAGAATTTAAAAATCATTTGATGGCCGTTAAGATATTTGATAAATCTGTAACGGCTAATCAGATGAGTTGTCCCGCGTTTACAGTTC
This sequence comes from Modiolus philippinarum, assembly GCA_002080025.1. Taxonomy (NCBI): domain Eukaryota; kingdom Metazoa; phylum Mollusca; class Bivalvia; order Mytilida; family Modiolidae; genus Modiolus; species Modiolus philippinarum. Next base: position 47,689 of record MJUU01050439.1, read on the forward strand.
TCGTATGGTATAACAAAATTTACATTACCAACCATATATACATGTAATTACAAATTCACGTACATACCAGTATTCTTTTGATGATAAATTTTACGCCGTAAGTAGTGAATAGCAAAAACAAAAACCCAACTAACAACATGACTGTGATGCCCACTGCTATTACAGTTCGTGTCCATCTCCATTCTTCTGCAATATAATAAAGATGAAGAGTGATGCAATATACTTTTACATAGTTTTAAGAAATAAGAAAAATTGTTTTATCTGATGTTCAAATGTACAGCATATTTCCATGTAGCTGTTTATTAGCATCTTCACAACTAACAGTGACAAAACCGTAATGAGATTGTTTTATCATCATTTGTCAGTGTCAACAATGGCGTTGAGAATATTTGTAAATATTTGATTTTTGGCATCATGTGCACAAATCGATCTAAATGATTTCGAGAAAGAGTGTAAACATTGTTGTAGTCCAGCTGAAGAAGCAACAAAGAAAGATATCAAAATGTATTTCTGTATCTTAAAATCATTAATTGGATAAATAGAGAACAGTTTTTAATAACAGATTTACATAACCTTTCCTGGTTGGTGTAGAGATGGTCAGATGGTGTTAATATATATATGGTATTTATATTATCAGTAAGTATCATGACGGTGACTGGTCCAAATTTTCTGATATTGACCATAAGGTTTTAATTGATACGTGCATTTCAAGATAGGAACTCTGAAGTAATTGAAGGCTGAAACGATCCGATCGCCGGAAATACCAGTAAGCAGGAGTGAATGGATTCTTTACCTAATGACAAAATATACACCACCTACAAAAAACTGAAGTATATGATGATTCTTGAGCAAACCTTTTTGAGTTTGACTATGCTAGCCGGCAGTTTAGCGGCGAGTACCCCTTGACCCATCTTTCAAAATTGCATTTTCACCACTTTCAAGATTGTGGTCGTGGAGTTAGTAGTCAATCTTAGCTCAACAATGTTAATTTATTAGTGATTCAATTTCAATGTATTGATGTATTGTATTTTTTGTTCGCATTGTAATGGAAATTTTTCACGTCTCAAAAGTCCTGAATTGTTTTCTTTTTCCTTCGTTAATTGTATCCACACTACAGTTGTTTTATGTTGTTTTTTAATAACTTAATTGTTAAATTAAATATCCAAAACTGAAACTTTAGTACTTGCTAATTTTCATTCAACTATTATAGCACTTTCAAAAACGTTTTGTTATCTTTTCCTGGATTCGAACTCTCCCAACAAATGGAGGTACAAAAACTTTTCGCTTCCGGTTATCACTCGTACGGTTGGCTACCAATACACAACTAACCCTGAATACATTTTAATTCCCTTACAATTAGTGCAGTGTCACAGTTAACAATGAAATTGTAATCTAAATATGAACGGTTTTATTAACTGTGTTCAGAATGAACAATACTTGCCGTGTTGGGTTGATAACCGGAATCGTTTCATTTTATCTTAATACCTACACCGGACAGCGGACCAACTTATTTTTTGAAGGCCTATTGTTGATAATTAGTAACAGTAAAGTGGAAATTAAGTTAAATGGAAATGTTCCTCGATAAAATAAACAAATAGTCATGTTAATAGAAAGAATTATCGCGAAAAAGCCTACACTTGAGATAGTGATATAGACTAATACTTGATAATAATTGATAATGCCCGAGCCAAAGGCAAGGGTATTATCAATGTGTCAGTCCATATCGCTATCCCTTGATCGGTCTATATCTTTTGATAATTCTCTCTATATAAGTAACTATTACATGTATATAAATACAATATCCTTAATTGGGCTGTTGTGATGTTTAACCAGTAAAATATCTGTTCTCTATTTGCACATTCCACTGATGATGAGAAAAATAGTACATAAACGAATATTCAAGATAAAGAACCATTTATGCAAGCAACTTCATTTTTTTTTTTTGTTCTTAAGAAACAATTAAGGTTAAGAGTGCTACAAACCACTGCATGTAGTCTGGTTTTCAATAAAACGACTGAATGTCTTAGTTCCTATTTTGCATGATAAATAAGCTGTTTCTCCGCAATCATTTTGGTATTCCTCTGATTCAAGATTGAGTGAAACATCATACAATATACGATATATTTTTGTTCTGCTAACATTTAGCTTTATTTTCCTCCCCTGCAAATAAAAGATAACGCTAGTCAGTTACTTTTATGGTAAACAAGGAATAATTAATGACATACACTCAAATTCACATATTTTCAGAAAAACCATGAAAGCTTAGTTTTACTTTGAAACTTTTAGGCACATACACATTTAAGACGAACAACAAAATATGTACATCACAAATCGTATAATATCTTATTGATATTTTTCTAATTGTAGATTTATTGTCATTTCTTATTGTCACATGACCAGACTTACGATAAGCAATTATGACAAAAATAAATATCATTCCGATATTAATGCATTTACTTTTTTTTCATTTTCAACATACACAAAAGTAAATTCAATTTGGTCAATATTTGTTTGCTCTGTTTTATCCTTTTTTTGTGTCATTATTTTTTATTCTTTTAATATTAAGTATATCTAATGTACTTTAATTTTTATCCTTTCTCACTTTTCTTGGAAGGATAAACAAAATGAGAATTTGGTATCTTTCATATGGAGCTGTTCAGTATAGTTTTCAAAGCGAGTGTTTCACTTAAACAAGATGTGTTTTGTGAAACACTTATGCCCCCGAGTAGAAGCAAAGAAGAAACATTTAGCAACTTTGAATAATGAATGTCCTTCTGTCAAAATAATTTGTAGAAATAAATTCTGGTATCAACTGAAATGTTTAATTACATCAAATGATGATTGCAATTGGATGCAAACACCGAAGTCACCCAAATGAACTCCTCCAATAATTATCAAAGCATTATCAAGAAAACAATCCCCCCTTTTCGGAACCTTTATAGTCAACTTATTGTGTTCTGTCTATCAGTGTTATCAGTTCTTTGATTACACCAGGGATCATCAATACTGGTTCCCCAAAATTGGAGGAATACACAGAAGAGAAGAAATGAAATAATAGATATTTTTAGTAACTTCCCTCATCATTGATATATATAATACAAATACCTGTAAAACGAAAGTAAATAAACGAAGAAAATATACTGAATAATTTAAAAAATCTTTTTTACAAAAAAGATTCTATAGATATCAAGAAACATTTCATCATAAATGAGTTTAATTTCTATATATATATAAAATAAAACAAAATATAATTTCATTTTTCTAGTGAAATTTTACCGGACAGTCACATACCAAGGTCAAGGTCACGAGGTCAAATAATCTGATACCAACTGAAAGGTCTCTCCACAAGGAATACACATGCAAACTATGAAAGCCATATCACTAACCATTCAACAGATATGCTCAATGTTAAAGTTTTTTGTGGACAAACAGACAAACAGACAGACAGACCAAAAACTATATGCCCCCTGAATGTTCGATTCACGGGGGATAAAAAATGCTAATACTATAGAAAGTTCCTTGCATTTTGTAGTTATTTGGGTAACGCCACAGTTTTTATACATGTTGTTCAGATGGTTATGGTCAACGTCTTGATATTTCACAGACACAATTTCTTATATCATGTCCATTTTATGCTTACATTGTGCGACTTTTTAAAGGACAGAAATACAAAAAAGGGTTTGTTTTCTTGGCCCGTCAAATAAATATTATCTGCCATTATCAGTAAAATTCGCTCACAAGCCAAGTATCACACAAACTATGCATTATAACAGAACATACCCCTTTATATAGTTCGCATTCTGGTATCGGATAAACTCTTTTGAAATCAATATAGAGCGAGAAGTTGCTTCCATGGTTCAGATATGAGACTTGTGTTGAGTTTTCATCTGGATATGCTAGAAAAAAATACAATATGTATACACTGAGCTAACAGATTGACTCTTTCCTGACCTATAAAACGGGGAAAAATATTTGCAACTGATCTGTCACAATATTTTTCAAAAAAAATTGGAACTTGTATTAAAACCTGCCTTAATGTGTTTCGGGGACTCCAAATAAACGATCAATTTTTTTTTTAATTTTTGTCTCTCCCACTGCGGATGGGAGGTATAGGAGTGCTAAGTATGTCAACAACACGGGCGAATCATTCGACCTTGACGTCACTGACACCATCCGATGACCACGTATTGAGGGCATAAGATTACAATCGACTGACCTGATTGGTCAATTCAACTTTGTGATGTCATGTCGGATAAGAGAATATGATTGAAAACTTCCAAGTGGTTATCCCAAATAGATAATTAATTTGATAAAGTAAAATCACTCATTTTTTAATTTTTAGTAATTTCACCTCATATCAAGTTATATCTTTTGTTTAGGTTATGATCATAATAAGATAAATCCCTAAATAGCTAGATTCTCATCAATTTTTCTTGAAAATTCAGAGTGGGCAGGCAAATTTTATTATATATATTTTATCAGTTTTTGTGAAAAATCCTGTCATTGTATTTTTTAAGAAATTACCGAAAATGGCCAAAATATTAAGGCATGTGCAAATATTGAGGCTGGCCAGGATGGGTATCAAGTATTTTTTTAATAATGGTCATAAAGGAAGTTTTCTCATTTCGTTTTGTTTTTCTTTCTGATATAATATATAACTAATAAATTCTTCACCTGGGACTAATATTACAGGGATTTGAAACATTCACATTTCTTATAATTTCGGTGTCTCGGCAGATTTACTTGTAAATCGTCGTATTTTTTCGCATTTCTCTGTTGAAACATAGGAAAGTTTTAGTACACTTTACAGCTACATTTTCCACCAATTTTAATTTTATAGAAAAAAGATTTCTTAAAATCATAGAATAGTTTTTGTAAAATAAATTTATTCCAAAGTACACAAACTTTGCTCTAAAAGTTGGATAATTTTGGATTTTTAGAAAATTACCGCGAAATTTTACACTTCATAACGTTTTTTTTTTAGTACACGTTTTATTTTCCCCAAAATATTTAGTGCTACAAATTTTATATGATTGAAAAGATGAAACTTCGATGCGAATCATGGTATATTTTCTTTAAATTTAGTTGAAAATTTAGTATTAAAATACACAGGGAAAAGTTAAGTGTTTGAAATCCAAAATTTATGTCTGAAAATTGCATCAGCGTGGTCACATCAGTCAAAATTTATCAGCACTGTTAAAAAATTTTCCTGCATAAATTATATATGGCTATAAAGCCAATACAAAGAGCTTAACCCTGGTAAAATTTCGTAATTGTAGGATGGAATTTGACATGTAAACTAGCGAGTTAAAGTTAGCCAATTTTCTTTATTTTCATTTTTCTGACGCTCATTAATCATCGATAACTGTCATTTGTTTATTGGACGGTTTCTCGATAATTTTACGACCTCTTTACACAAGAAAACAACCCATGGTGCATTTATTATCCATTTTAGCTCACCTGGCCCGAAGGGCCATGTGAGCTATTGTCATCACTATGCGTCCGTCGTCTGTCGTCTGCCGTCCGTCCGTCAACAATTTCAAAAATCTTCTCAGAAACCGCTGGGCCAAATGTAACCAAACTTGGCCTGAATCATCACCAGGGTATGGCTTCTCAATTTTATGCTCGATTAGTTGGCCGGTCAAAAAATATGGCCGCCATTGCTAAAATAGAACATAGGAATAAATTGCAGTTTTTGGCTAATAACTCGAAACCGTTACAGATATAAAAAATCTGACAGTAAAAATGAGTAAAAATGATCAGCATGATGAGATCTACCCACTGTGCAATTTTGAAGAAAATCTGAGAACCCATCCCGGAGTTATAGCCCTTTTTCCGTTAAATTTTCAAAATTTTTGCATTTTTTATTTTTTATTTCAAAAAGTGTAACAGATAGAGGTCAAGTGTAAATTGCAAAAATGTTCAGCATATCAAGATCTACTTACCCTGCAATTTTGAAGAAAATCCATAAACTCTTGTAGGAGTTATTGCACCGAATTTTTTTAATTTTTGTATTTTACAGCTATTATTTCCAAAACTATAGAAATTGAAGGTTAAGTGTAAATTGATGAAATGTTTGCCATGCTGTGGCGACTTCAAGACTGATGTAGAAAATTGTTCCTTGACCGCCATTTTCAAAATGGCCGCAAAAAAGGCGGGAAAATTCAACATTGTCCGATTTCAATGAAATTTGGTTTCAAAATAGATCTTGATGTTGCGAGTTCAAATCCGGTGTTGAAAATTGTTCCTTGACCGCCATTTTCAAAATAGCCGCCAAAAAAGGCGGGAAAATTCAACATTGTCCGATTTCAATGAAATTTGGTTTCCAAGAAGATATGGATGTTGCGACTTCAAAACCAAAACTGGTGTCGAAAGTGGTCCTTAGCAAGAACCTTTCTTGTAAAAAAAAAGCCATACAAAGAAATATAGTAAAAGATGATCAGATTTTAAAAAAAAGTTCAAGATATTGGAGGTGTTTGAGCTACAAAACTTACAATGTTTCCTTGATTAAGGCAACTGAAAAGCCAGGTGAGCGATACAGGCTCCTGGGAGCCTCTGGTTAATAAGAATTTCATTGTTGCTTGAATGAAAATTTAATGTTGTAAATATGCGATGAATCAGCTTTTCGGCAAATTTTTCAGAATGATTTTATGTTTAGTAAATCAAAAGTTACAACCGAAAATCGTAGAAGGGACACCGCTTTTTATTCGATCAAACTGGTTTGTGAAATAGTTTCAAATCCCTGTTATATTAATCCCAGTCTTCACATTGGACATGTAGGATTATGCTGATTTTCTTGGATATAGATTAATGTAAATCATTGTTAATTTTGATCCAATCGTATCAAATTGGTAAAATCTAAAATTAATGATTTTACTGTATGCAATGAAAAACCAGTTTGGGATATAATGCCTGTTTGGGATACAATAATTCAATAAATTGAGCACATGTCCTTAAGTCAATACTTCACTTGAGTCTTCTTTGTCACAATTTATTTATTATGTGTCTATACATGCATGTGTAAATCAGGTACTAAAATAGCATTGATGTGCAAGTTTTCACTTCATAATTTTGTTCATACCAGTACTGATTTTAAGTAATCCTTGTTAGTACAATTCGAAGTACATCTGTTTCGGCAGGATGTCAAGGTTCGAATCCTTGACCAGGATTGATTTATAACATATCTTTAAGTACATGTAACATATACATGTACCGTAGATTATGTTGTGTTGAAACAAGTTGAGAACATGTTCTAAAAATTAAAAAAATGTTAAACATGGTGCTTGCACCCCTCAGGGGCCCTGGAAAGATAAATTCAATACTCTAGGTATACTAGTACATGTACATAAGAATCAAGATTTTCTTATCTATAAACATATTTTGGAAGCAATTTTATAGGGATGGCGATCATGATTTATCAAGATTCCAAGTTAAATAAATCTCATATTTTTACAAGTACTCAGTTATATAAATTTAACATTTTTTCACTCAGTACATTTTTATGTATTTTTACTGTAGAAAATGACTTCATAATGTATCATTGATATGAAAAAAGATGTTAATAATCCCAACAAAGTTGCACCTAAAATCTGTTTATAAATTGAAAATCTACATGTGCATAAAAATAGATATAACTATCATCAACCATGATGAATATAAATAATAATGTCACTCAAGCTGAAAAACACAAAGTGAATAAATGAGTTTCTGAACAAAGCACCAGTATTACATGCCTGACATGTAGAATCCAAAGACGAGGCACTAGAAGACAAAACACCTACTAGTAAGACACAACATTCCGTGACCGACAAAATGCACAATCATTACCAATCACTATGACATTAAAAAGCATTTACAGCATGAAATAACTAATTACATGAAAAAGAGGAAGTGTTAGCATGTCCAGCTTTATATTTATAAATGTACAAAATGTACTTTAGTACAATGTCGGTGAGTAAATCAAGGGAAAAGTCGAAATTCGAGTGAACAGGAAACATTGTTCATTTTTTTGAAGTTCAGTACATATATCTGTGTAATTCTAAGGTCAATATAAAAAAAATCCTAGATTCTCATCCAACTTTTTTAAAACTGAAGCTTGGATGCAAATTTTATTTTCTGTATGCATATGGTGAAACATGTACATGATGTATGTTTTGATTATAAAAATAGTCATTTGTTGAAAGGGCTTTAAAACTTGGTATTGAAGCTTTAGGCTCTGAGAATCTAGGATATTTTTTATGATGGCCTTAATCGTTGCGTATTGTATGATGGACAATCATGTAACAATAATATAAATTTATGCTTTGTGCATTAAATTTAAGAAAATTGTTCAGAAATGAAGAACTAATTGCAACAAAAAGAAATTTCAAGTGTTCTTTCAAATAAAGCGAAGTAACATTTAAATGAGAACAATTTTGTTTTATCCAGTTCAGATGATCATCGTCTATTCAGAATCACTATCACTAACATTCAGTGGGAGTATCTTTTTTAAGCGTTTCGTAGGAGGCTCAGTTAGAGAAGATGATAGTGAGGACTCAACGTTTGCAATACCGGTTTTGCTACTAGTGTTGTTTACAAAATTAAATGTTCCACCATATATATAAGTACTGCCTTTAAAGTATGATGACATTCTTGTGTCGTTTGTTTGCTATTGCGGAAGATTATTATTCCTGGTACATGACATGGTTTGGCATGGATAAGCAACTTGGTTGTATGTACATGTTGTACTACATGTAGACTAAGAAGATTTTGGCAAACAGACAGTGTTATTTGTACTTTCATTTGAACCACTTGTATCTTGCAGAACTTCAGATATTTTTCTTTGTTGCTGCTCATTTAATCTAGACTAAGTGGTTACGGTGGCCACATATCTTAAAACAATGTTAAAAGCGTAACACACGTGAGAGTGAAACAAAGGGCCCGTACACCATCCTCTCAATTTGACATTTGCTGTTTAATAGTAAATATAGATTGATAACACAAAAATGTCCTAAAATTTGTAAGATTTTTTCTCACTTGATTGAATCGGTTGAAGGCTGACTTGTTTTTGGTGATTTTAATGTTGAACCATTGTTTTAATAGACATTCTTAATTAGTATCGATTTATTTCCGACTGATAATAGCTTATTTAATATATTTGCTTAGTAATTGCCAATAGAGTAATTTAGATTTTAGGCATTTGAGACGATTTATAGTCACACAGTGTAGTACTATTACAGCTGTAACAGTAATCAATAACGATCTCAGTATTTTGTACACCATGGTCCTGCAGTGTTTGTATAAGGTGTATAAGGGCACTGTGATTTGTCAACTTCTTATCACTACTAATTGTTGGGCATGATTTTACCATATTTTTCACCAGTCCATAAATAGTGTTTATTCCCATAGGGCACTCCTTAAACCAGGAACCAGTACTATTTCTCATGTGATTTATTGATAAAAAGAATGGTGAATCTGGTTTTTTCATTTTTTCAGGGCGCTTGCTATTGAAAATTCTACCTTTTACATGTTTTAGAAACAAGGTTTAAGTACTTCAAAAATTGGCCTCACGGTAAGGCAAGGGTCATAATGCCTTCAAATTTCAGGGCAAGGTCAAGATCACAGCGTTTAAAAAATATGGCATCAGAAAGCTCTCATCACAAAAAAGTCACATCCTTTAAATGAGCACCCTACCGCGCAACACCTCATTTTTTTAAAAAAAGGCTAAAGTTTTTAAATTTTTTTTAAATTGTCTTCAGGAAAAGGTCATGGGAAAAATACGGTACTGCTAAAAAGTCTCATCATAAGGAAGTTATATACCAAATTTAAACACCCTACCACTAAAAGTATACCTTCTTCAAGCAAGTCTAGAGTTCTTTTTAATTGCTCTCAGGTAAGGTCAAGGTCAAAATGGATCTAAGCATGGTACCTGTATCACAAAAAAATATCTCATTCCAAGGAAGTCACATACCAAATATCGACATCCTAGCTCTTAATGTTTCCATTTCACAAGCAAAGTTAAAATTTTTGCTGACGACGCCGGCAACACTGACGCCGACGCCGACGTCCGTCGAGAGTATAGCAATAAGCTATCACGACTTTTGGCCCGGTGAGCTAACTATTGATGATACGAAACTAGTTACAAAATCCCATATACCTTAGAGGTAGAAACTCGTGTTATGTAGGAAAGGAATATTCAATTATATGTAGAGTGGTTCTGACTGCATACTTGCACCGTTAAATAAAAAAAATTATCGACTTTCCTCCAACTTGTAGAAAATTTAAACACCACCTGAACAATTTGTTAAATAAATGATTACTAACGAGGGGAAAGATTTAATCTCAGTAGCTGATTGGTCAATGATATAAATTTTTCGTGTTAATTCCTAGAAATAGTGCCACCCGATTTTGATGAAATGAACTCCTGCATCTTTGAAGTAATGCTTTTATGAAAAGTTAACTATTTTGATTTGAAAAAATACGTAATAAAACTGGAAACAATGTTAGAGACTATATGTATCTCTTTATAGCTCTAATTGAGTAACAAGATAATTTTTCGCTTATTAATTAGCAACAATCCATCACCTCCCGCTTAGTTCTGTCCTTATATGATTTTGGTTTTACTATGTAGATCATATTGGTAATTTGTTCTCTATTAGCTTTTACTCAAATGTCGGTATATGGATTACTCGGTAATTTATTGTGTGAATAATGGAAAATAGCCCAAGCCCCATAACTTCTAGTTTTTTAAGCGAAGCAAATGAGAATAATTTGTTATTTGAGCTTTACGAAGAGGAAATAGTTAGTTAAGGTCTTTCCGACTTTTGTGGAAAAAAATTGTATTTCACGTTAAAGAGTCTATAAATATACATATTAAGCTTAGAATGTTGGTTTTCCCTATGAATCAATAATGAGAACTTTCTGACGCAACTTTGGGAAAGACCTATCAATTGTTCTTCGAACGATTGACGTTCTAGTTGTATTTTTTCCTTCCGTTTCCCACTTTAATTCTTTTGATTCTATATGTGTTTTACATAATTATTTTTGGAAATGAAAAAAAGGAATTCAATATACTGTTATAATTATTTTTCATTATATATATAAAATATTTTACGAAAGGATATGGAGTAAATGAACATGAGACCATAACACATATGTTAACTCCAACTGCAATAATTTTAATGAGCTGTATGGCCATTTCGGAAATTTATTCCTCATCAGCAGCACTAGAACCCAAACAAAGGAAATCCATAATTTCAAAAAATGTTTCAAATGTATAGTCCAAACGCAATCCGAATAAGTAATAGCAAATATAGCTCACGACAAAACGATAGAGTATAAGTTTGTTTCCATAGATGACCATTTCGACAGCTTATATCTCTTCAGTCCAGTTCCAATTAAAACATGTTTAAACAAATGATCATTATTACGAGAAAAAAGGGATACAAGCAATTGGAATAAAAATGTAGGATCTACGAAAAAATTGTAAGGCAAGAAAATGCTTTGGTCAAAATTGCAGGAACGAGTGTATTTGAAATCATAGTCTGTATCTCGTCCCTTTAAAATCGAATGGCTGTTCCCGTAGTCAGGAATATTTGAAAGCTTTGATTGTCAAAATATTAACATACCTAAAAAGTTATCTCGAGTTACAGACAACATTTTTTCGAAGAATTCAAATCCAAACCGGCAAGAGTATGGATAATTTAAGTCATGTTCCGATGCCTCATTGATCTGCAATGTGTACGTTCTGGAAGACTCTGGTATTTCCTTATATTTTACTGGATCTGTAGTGACACCATTAAATGATATCAGTCTGTTGTTCTCCCCACCTGTCCATTGTCTGCTTACATTTCTTAAGTCACCTCTAAATTCACAGTTTAGTTTGAACGGTTTTCCTATTTCAGTCAACGCTTCTAGATTCCAATCAACTGAAATATAAAATACTGTATTTATCTTTATACTGTTCAAAATTGTCATTGCAATGTACAATTTTAATGTTGTTAATTTTATTAAGGTGTCTGCAGGGTATTATTTTCCTATTATAGAATTTTGTGAAATTTTCTGTTTAGAAACACAACTATATTACTGTTAAAAATATAAAATAAAATTTGGGGGTCACCGTGCATTTAAGCGCAAAAAATAAAATTGAAAATTTTAGGATTTTACAAAAGAAATGATGAGGAAAATGATTATATAAAAGGAAAGTTTGAAAAATCTATTATAGATTTTGTTCATACTTTGCATGTGTTTTGAAATCATCATATAATTTACATATCAAAAATAAAAATTACGTGTCACCGTTGAAATAAGAGAGATAAATTGCGATATGTAAATTTCTCTAGTGATATCTATGTTAAATTCTTTTATCAAATTATCTCCCTTGCATTATTTCTGTGTTCTGTAAATCCAGCGGTGATATCTATGTTAAATTCTTTTATCAATTTATCTCCCTTGCATTATTTCTGTGTTCTGTAAATCCAGCTACAGATTTAATGCAAGAATGTTTTAAGTTCACTTTTTTTTTTATGAAAATGTTGTAAAAGTGATAAAAATAATAATTTCAAATTCTTTTGAATTTTTTGGCACATTTTAAATAAGTATTTTGTTAATTTTTTTTTATGAATGAAACCTATATGAACAAGTATTAGACAAAAATGGCGGAATAATACCATTGAGACACCTTAAGCGACATAATACACATAAGCAGTGGAAGGAGTTAATTCACATCACGGGACAAAGTCTCTACAAATACATGGCAAAACAAACACTCGAAAAACGCTTTAATTGTTGTTCTTCATCTTGAAGTCACCATGAGGCCTTCGGCAAAGAGCTATTCTAATATCTCATATTAATTAGTTCAAGCGGCCTCCCTTTACTTTTTGATAAACGCTTGTGCTTTAAAAGTAAAATAATGGAGATGCTAAATACACAAACAAAATTGGATTTAGTGTAATAGGAAAAATGAAAGGATATGGAGTGAATGTACATGTGACAAAAACGCACACGATACATAGAGAAATCCAGTTTATCAAGAACAGGGCTTTTATTCCTGTCTACATCTTGATGTTGCCTGAGGGTTTTCAACTAGAGGTGAACAATATTCAACCCCTCAAGCGAGATCAAGAAGGCCCCTAGGTGCACTTAAGCGGTATTCTTGACAAAAATTATATCAATGTCACTCCTTTGCTCCCCGCCCGCCATGGAGTGCCAACTTGGGCGATGCTCAGGGTTATCCAGCTGAAAGCACCAGGGTTATAAGAAGAGAATAAAAATGTTGAGCAACATCGATCGCAGCTAATGCATTGGAAGTTTTAGCTTTGTTGAGACTATAAAACATAGAATTACGCAAATTGTTAATTACGAATAGAATGAAGAATTGTCTCGATTTTTATGCCGGAACGTTCTTCTGTCAATCTGTACCTTTATATGTCATAATTTATTGATTTACCTTATTATCGAATGTCTTCTTTTCTTCACTTTGATGCGAATGAGTCCCATTTTCCCCGTATTTTTATTTCATTTTTTTTTCTTTTTTGGGGGGGGTGTATTTCGTAAACTGCACAATATTTTTTCTTAATTAGCTTTTCTAAATACATCTGTCCTTAATATTTATACAATGGAAACAATGAGAGTAAGCTATTTCAACTGAAGGTTACACAATAAGAATGTTGTCAGACTTCCCCATACAATAAATGTATTTGTAAATGTTGCTAACAAACATCGGATTAGACCTGTCCCCCGAAGCTTAAGGCTCACTCCTGAAGTTGTTCAATCAATGATTTCTTCCAACCTTTCAGATTTGATTAAACAATGTAGAATAAATGAAATAGCAAAAAGATCTATGAGCGCTCAACGGCAATACAAGACATTAAAAATTTGGCGGGAAATAGATTTCTCTGGATTTTCCATTGATTTAACAGCTAGACAGTTACGTCAAGAGTTTCTTGAAATATCAGGTTCTCAATTTGACAAACATTTGTATTAATATAGAAGACAAAGTGTGGATAAGTGTGCGAAATTCTTCAAGCTATTGAATAGGAGAAAACAGAGGAGTTTCGAAATCTGACACAATTCATAAATGTGGACTAAGGACTACAAAATATCTTAAAATAAGAAAATTCTTTTTGGTTCGGTATTCCTTAAGATCCCGTACGAATAAATGTGGCTTATTACGCCAGGAAATCTGGCGTAAACCAGGCGTCATTCAAGTTTTGAACTGAATACCAGGCGTAAAGGAGCAGGACACGTAAATTTATTATTACGGGGATACATTGTAAGAGTAACTTTAAACCAGGTGTAAACTCATGGGTTCCACTGGGTGTAAATTATATTGGGAGGCATAAATATTTACCAGAGGTACTATTTTTTAATATTACGCCTTGTTTTTTTTTACCAAGCATGCTATGGTAAATCAAAGGATCATTGGAAATTTCAAAAATTGGTTCTCAGTTTACATTCATGGAGGAAGTGAACATGTACTAGACTGGAACTTTCTTCAGATGAAATGTGTGTCTCATACCTGAGAATATTGCAAAGGTCAACCAAGTGGCAAAACTTTCACTGAATCGAAGTCAAACTTTACAACCCACGTCTACATTTTGTTACCTTTAAAAGACTACACAGTGTATATATAACAAACAAAAAAGGTTACAACTGCATACAATGTGTCTTTTGAATAACTCAGATCCGTTTAAGAATGCAAGTTTTGGGTGTAAACTTTGATTTCTGTATAGTAAAACTTTTGCCACTTGGTTGACCGTAGCAATATGAATGTTGATTTAATCAAAAGGAACAATATAACTCTTAAATTATCATAGTAAGTCTTATATTAATTTATAGATTTTCAAAGATCTTCAAATTGATATGATTATGAAACAAATTATGAAGTTTAAATTTAATTCAAAATCAATCAAGTCTTTATTGTGACGTCGTCACCCCAAGTGTGCCATAACAATGAAATACGTTAAATTCTATTCACAAGTGACAGACATCAATAGTTCAAAATAAAGTGTACTTTCTACAAACTTTCTACATAAGAACACGAACACCATCTAGGGAACGACCTTTCGAGTTTTATCGGGGGAGGGCTGGGAACAAAATTCGAAAAAAACCAGAGTGGGAAATTTCATGAAAAAATTATCAGGGAAAGGGAAAGCCCAAAAAATAATCAAGATGATTTATATGACCAAGATCTTATTGACGGAGCAAAAAAGTATTGCTTAATTCTAGTGAGAAAAAAAAATAGTCAATATCTTTATATAGGGATTGAAATGTAAACTTTTGTCATCAATCAGTGCTTTTTCACGAGGCCGTCTTTCATTATTGTCATGTGCATAAAAGGTTTATTGAAGTGGTTCACTATATTTAATGTTTTTTTATATACACATATACTTGAAAATAAAAAAAAAACACAATAACCTCATCGGTCATATATTTAGAGCGGTCCCCCTTTTTTGTTTTGTTTTGCATTGTGTTTTTTTCCTTTTCTGTACACTATTTATTTGCTTTGTTTTTTCGCTTTTTGTTTTTTTTTATGTGAGTGTTTTGTTTTTGGTTAGTTTTCCAAGCTCCTGATGGCAATCATATTTTGGATTTATTTCGGGAAATAATCAGATATCTATTGGAAAAAAGGGAAAAAGGTTTCGGATACTATTGTATTGTCGATAATAATTGACCAGGCTATTTTGTTTTAAATTAAACCTCCTCCCCAATATAAAACACGCAAATTGAAAACGCATTTTCAGAAAAAGGGGTCCGCCTGTAAAGTGGGTCTCGATGAGGTATAAGCGGGAAGCGTGATTTGCCTTCCTAAGCTAGCGGCAAACGGGATCGTGAAAAAAAAGTGCACGTGAAAACGGGAAAGGATGTCCAGCGTGAAGCGGGAATTGAAGAAAAATTCGTCCGTGAAACGGGAAAAAGCGGCCTCTTTCAGAGTCTTTGTAAAATAGTTTACCGTCCGTGAAACGGGAAAGTGTAGAAAAAAGTAACGGTAGTTCGGGAAAGAGACCCCCCCCCCCATTGAGACCCCCCGAAAAATTTCTTTTGTACGCATGTACTTCAAAGTCTCCTTTAAGACCTCGATAATACTTGTTAATCGTTTCAATTGATTTAAATCTTAAAGTAGAGTGCAACTCTAAATACTATAGGTAAACAAAAAGTGTGCAATAATAGCACGTTTCTTGAAAAAAAAACAAGTATTATCGAGGTCTTTAAGGAGACTTTGTAGTACATGCGTACAAAAGTATAATTTACAGGCAGGCCCCTTTTTCTGAAAATGCGTTTTCAATTTCCGTTTTTTATATTGGGGAGGAGGTTTAAGTTAAAAAAAAATAGCCTGGTCAATTATTATCGACAATACAATGGTATCCGAAACCTTTTTCCTTTTATGCAATAGATATCTGATTATTTCCCAAAATAAATCCAAAATATGATTGCCATCAGGAGTTGGGAAAAACTAACCAAGAACAAAACACAAAAAGGTGAAAAAACAAAGCAAATAAAATAGTGTATAGAAAAGGAAAAAAAACAAAATTCAAAACAAAACAAAAAGGGGGACCGCTCTAAATATATGACCGATGAGGTTATTGTGTATTTTTATTTATTTTCAAGTATATATGTATTTAAAAAACATGAAATATAGTGGCTTATTAGGAAGAACCACACCAATCAACCTTTATGCACGTGACAATAATGAAAGACGACCTAATGAAAAAGTATAGATTGATGACTAATGTTTATGTTCCAGACCATACGCGTATTTGGACCGTACGCGTACGGTCCGGACCATACGAGTATTTTTTCGAAATACCAATACGGTCGGACCGTACGCGTACGCGTACGGTCTGGCTAATTCAGTGTCTCGTGTTCTTTGATAATTTGTATATCAATAAATCAATATACCGTATACAATATTATATAATGAATTAAGCTCGTATGTTTAGAAAGATAAATAAATAAGATTTTCTAAGAATCGTTATTTTAAAGAAAATATAAGAGAAAAATAAGAATTTTCTTTACTGTAATTATGTTTTGGAGATGCCTTTATAAAATTGACTTATTACTTGAACGTTATTTGAGAATTAAGCTCGTATGTTTAGAAAGATAAATAAATAAGATTTTCTAAGAATCGTTATTTTAAAGAAAATATAAGAGAAAAATAAGAATTTTCTTTACTGTAATTATGTTTTGGAGATGCCTTTATAAAATTGACTTATTACTTGAACGTTATTTGAGATAAAATAATAAAAAAAATAGTGTTTCGTAAAAAATAAATGGAATGTAATTTGAAAGAAAATATATGGTTTTCTCGTCTGAAAATCCTGAGAAAAAAATCATTGAATACCACCTCTAAGAAACAACATATTTTTCCAAATACCCCCAAAAATCCCCAAATCTCGTACAGGGACGACTGAATAAATATAATATCGGAAATTACACAGTGTTCCAAAAAGGAATACCCACTATCAACGAACAAAATTTCTCAATGTAAAAATGAAGTTTATGTATCACTTTTGATATTATTTCACTTCTTCTTTAATTTCATTTCAGCTATATAAGTAATTTATTATTTTTATCAAGATATAACAATTTATACAGTTTCTGTATTAGTTAGTGATATCAGTTTTGACTGTAACTTAATTCTGTCTGAATAACGAATGTAGTGTCTGTCTTTTTCTTTGTATTCATACGGTCTAAATATACAAGTATGGTCCAGCTCGTAGCAGACCGTACACGTATACTCATACGGTCCGACCGTACGCGTATGGTCCGACCATACGCGTACGGTCGGACCATATGAGTATACGCATACGGTCCGTACCGTACGCGTACGGTCCAAATACGCGTATGGTCTGGAACATTTACATTTTAATCCCCATATAAAGACAATCTTTTTTCTCACCAGAATTAAGCTATACTTTTTTGCTCCGTCAATAAGATTGTGCTTCATATAAATCATCCTGATTATTATTTTTTTTTGGGGGGGGAGTGGGGCTTGCCCTTTCCCTGATAAGTTTTTCATAAAATTTCCGACTCTGGGTTTTTTTCGAATTTTGTTCCCAGCCCTCCCCCAATAAAACGCAAAAGGTCGTTCCCTAGATGGTGTTCGTATTCTTTTGTAGAAAGTTTGTAGAAAGTACAGTTTATATGGAACTATTGATGTCTGTCACTTGTGAATAGAATTAAACGTGATTCATTGTTATGGCACACGTGGGGTGACGACGTCACAATAAAAACTTGATTAATTTTGAATGCGCGTTACGGTCTGCGCAAACGTCGAAAGTAAACACTTTATCCGGACAGGTAGTATAATTTCATGTTATAAAATCTCAAGAATATGTAAGTTAATTCATATCTTTGTCATAACTAAACTGACATAATTTGGTGTAAATGAGCTCACAATATTTATGCATCTTAAAGAAGATAAATGAATGCATCTTTGAAACAATAACACAAAAAGATATCATATGGCAAAAAGGAGGTCGGTTTGCTAATTTGCATACGACCGCTATATTGAAACAATATGGCTGACTTCATTGTAATGCAATTGTAAGGGCTTGATAATAAAAAACTAAATTATATGTGGGCAATTTCTCTTTTCTTTGTTTTACCCCTACACTGGTTTTGAATTCTTGAGGCGAATTCGGCATTTGAACTCAATAAACTGGAGGTTCCTGGCAATATTATTAAAATGAAGCACTTTCCTTTATATTCCTAACTAGATTTTGTCAAAAACCTGAAATTTGGAGGTCGTTCCTTCGATATTGGGCCACTGAATACAAACTCTCTTTTCCTGTAATGTCACTTCCGGATAAAAAGTTCCGGTAAATATACTTGGTTTTTTGTTCTGTTTCGATTTGTAGGTTCCTGAAAACTACAAAAAACGTGTTTTATCATATTTTCTTACTATGGCGCCATTGTCTTGGCGTGAAGTGGAAAATCAAAGTCTAAATACAAACCAATTCCATCTGCAGAAACTTGTCTTGTCGTTTGCAGAGGTGTTCTAATTTTGTAAACAAGCGATCATGTGATCATCTATGGAATGTGAGGTACAAATTGGGTAGAAATTTATTATTTAAAAATTGTATGTTGACGCCGGATGTTTATGCCTTCCGAAATTGATTCTAAAGTTATGTATTGTGACGTTATCGACGTTATGAATAATTCATGACCTCATGAATAAAAAAGTGGCCCTGATTTTGCCATATTTTAACTGCATATAATTATATACTTTAACCTTTAATTTTCTTTATCATATTTATAGAAATACATATTAAATTGCACAGTACTCATATACACATGAATTTGTTTTGACTACAAACACACAGAACCACACAAATATTAGTGAGTCAAAAAATTACGCCTGGATATATTTACTGACCAGGTGTATCTCATTTGCATATGACGCCTGGTTTCACAAACCAGGCGGACTCATTTACATATTGCGCCTGTGTTTGACGCCTGGTTTACGCTTCAGTCGATCTTCGCCTGGTTTCTTATAGGAAGTGCTTTAACAGATTACGCCTGGGTTCATACCAGTGGTTTACGTGTTGTAACCAGGCGTCACATTTCGTACAGGATAAAATCAGCAGTGTAAAATCATCGCAGCCCTCTATTCACAAATATATAGTCATACAGTCTACAGCCCTTCATACTTATCAACCTTGTGATTCATTCGGCCGAGTTCATAAATGAAAAAAAATAATACTTATTATTACAATAGTTTTTTGGTTAAGAAAAACAATCTCATCGACATATCTCATGATTAAAGTGCTCCCATTCTAGCATGTGTCCGTCCAGCGCATATTTACAGTTACATCGTTTTGTTGGATAGTATTGGTTTTGTGACGTATGTATTGATGACGGAGTCGTTCCGTTCCTATCCTCAGTGTTGCTCGTTGGAAGAATATTACAAATTGCTTACCTCTGCATAATATGTTGTCAAGAATGGTCAGCAACAGTACAATTTGGATGTTTACATTGTTAGCCATAATCAAACCTACAATGACAAATATCAACCCTGATAAAGGTTTTGTCTTAATTTGTTTCACATGTTAAAGTAATTATACATCGGCAAACGAAGCAAGAACGAGAAAAGGGATAATTCTAAAATCATAAATCCACTATCACAGCTATTCACAGTCAAAACGAATTGAGACATAATAATAAAGACAAAACAAATAAACAAAAATGAACAAGAATGCCACAAATTTAAAGCACTAGCAGTGTGAACCTGATAAAAACTTAGATATTATCAGGTGCTCCTGAAGGGTAAGCATGATCTGCTCCACGCGTGGCACCCGTCACACTGCCAGTGAAAAGTCCGGTTTTGTCACAGTCGGTGTTAGTCAACCCGGTAACAAACTCTGGATCTACCCAAAGATATCCGTGTTCATTTGTGAAACAGAAACATTGTAACGCTCTGTCAAATTGTGGTGACGACCGTAAAACTTATTATTTGTTCCTTCCCGTTACCCAAAATGTGTAAGTAAAGTTAGTAAAATGAGTTCTGCAGAAAATAAAATCAATTGCAATTGCAAATATGTTTTTGTTCTCTCATAAGTCCCTTATTGTCGACACCCGAAGGGGACCTTTATATTTGCTCTCAGTCAGTTCTGCACTATTTTCTATTAAGAATGACAGATACTCAGTAAACCATTGGTTACGCCATCAGTTTATGAAAGCAAACTAACTTTTGTAAGAACAAAACCAATGAAACTGTCTGAAAAAGGAATAATTTAGAAACTTATTTTGACGGGATGTTTTTCACATATTTCCAAATTCTAACTCCTTCCTAGACAAATTTTGATGGATTTCTATACCCAATTTTAGTCAAATATGAAAATTAAAGAGCCCTTCTTACAGCAAAGTTAGGATTTATGTATATTTGAAGTCGTCAATATACGAATGAACTAAATGAAAGTGTTAGAATGAAATTATCAACGAATTCCAGTTGAAAAAAATACGATATCACTGTTAACAGACCTTCAACTAGACCTCTTTTAAAATAAACAGTAAAATCTTACCATTTCAAGATAGGGTTAACAAGTTATTCCCAATTCTAGACAATTTACCTAAAATACAACCCTGTTTGTCGGAACATACCTAGCACCACATAAATAGGCAGTGCCACCCCAACCCCATCCCGCTTATACTTTTTGAAGTTTTTATTTTCTATTCTTGTTGGTTTATCAATTTATTAATTATTGTGTATTTCTAATTAAAGTAATAAATTATAATGGTGTGATAAATAGGCTATTTGCATTTCCCAGCACTTATCCTTTGCATCTTATTAAACACAGTTGAAGCCACTAAATAACTGAAATATAAGACATTAAACAACAATTATCCAATCAATCAATCAATCATTGAAATGAAAGTTTTGTTTACCATTTCAAGTTGTTTTCTAGTGTTTCTTTGACCCTGTATGCAACAATGCGCAACATATACGTGGAACTGAATCTTTCAATTTCTTTATTTTATCAGATGTGACCTCATCATCTAAAGTTATCTCCATTATGATTTTATCTTCTACTTCTTATATTTGTGCATATTTTTTAAATGATTGTTCTATTTCCCATTTCATGGTATAAACAACAGTTCACACCATGTATAGCTGAAATATCACTTAGGTTGTTGTTAACAATAATCAGTCACTTCTGATATCAATATACATGTTCGTGTGAATGTGCTCTTAATTCCGATTGTAAAACAAAGCCGAGAAAATGGAAAAAGCAATTTATACAAAAAGAAATAAAAACATTTACGATGAAGGAAGACACGCTTTTTTCATAACAGTTAGTATCTATAGAGATTTTTCAGCTCATACATTGTGGATGTACTTTTATTCGTCGACATCAGTTTTCGTGGTTTTCATAAATATCACTATTTCGTGGGTATTTAAATTCGTGGTTTCGAATTCCATGCATCAAATTTTAGGGGAAATTACATTGCGTTTGGAAATTAATTTCTTTGGTTTTAACTAATTATGAAATGCACGAAAATTTGAACCCCGAACTAAATTATGTTCTCATAAACTGATACTACGAGCTTTCAACAAAATAATTGTAGTAAATTTCCATCTTGTAGAAGATTACACCAAATAAGATTCGTATTCTAAAGCAACGTTTCCAGTTACAATTCTTATCTGTAACTTCACATGTGGAAGGCACCCACATAAATGCATGTAACAAGGCATTATTCTTGCTAATACTTCTACTTGAATCGTGAGAAATTATTATGAAAAGTAGATATTTCGAGTGAAGGAAATAAATACTGTAAAACATTTTTTTCTTCCTCCTTACAAATAACATTTTTATTATTTTTATAATTCTCCGTTTCGCAATTTTTAGTAGTATTAATTGCTTGATACCTGGGACCAATATTAGTCCCAGTTGATACTGAAAAACATTTTAATGTTTTTTATTCGTTTTATTCTTTAAACTGAAAGTACACTAAAACGGGTAGGGGGGGGTCACTTCAGGTGGAATTTGGTACAGGCCTGCCGCTGGCATTTTGAAAATACCCTCTTTCATATAGTTCCCTTAACAAAATAATGACCCATTCATAGTAAATTTCAAAATTGACCATCCCAACAGTATAGTAAAAATGTGTAATTGGAGTCAGAAAACCATTAATTTCACAGCAGGAATGTTCTTAAACATGGTTAATTTATGACCCATTGATATACATGATGTCAAAAAGTACTACCCATTCATATAGTTGACAAGAGCAAAAAACAGGGCCATTCCAGCGGCACGTCTATTTATACCTCTATATAGGAAGTGACCCCGCGACTAAAATACGATACATTACAGTGTGACCTGACATGTTTATTCTCGTCCTATATTTATTACTTCATTGTATTTTTAATTTCTTTTTAATAATTCTAGAATTTTAAAAATTTTTATTTTCCTTTTTAATAATTTTAGAATTTTTCAAATTATTTTTATTAACTCTTCCGATAGCTAGCTGATTGGTTATAAAGAGAGTGAGTCAGTTTCACATGTTTCAGGAAATGAATCGTCAGACAAAAAAAAAACTTGAAATTATTTTTTAAATAAATATGAAAACAGAAATGTAACATCTTAGCAGTCTTTAATTCTTAATAGAAAACAAAGTAATTAAAAATGATTTATTTGTTCTCACAGTCAGAAACAGAAAGTGCGCAAACATACAAGGGGTGGTGTCACTTTCTCTCGTCATCACTTAACTAAGAAGTTTACTCTACATTCTTAGAAATCATTTACCTGCTTTAACAATTGTCTAGCTGTATATACATTCACTAATTACATGTGTATGTTCTGATTTTCGTTCTGATGCGCCTCAAATGGACAGGTCTTGACTATAATTGACTTTAAGAGTACAGATAGAGAATGGAAAGCTAGAAAAAAAACGAAGAAAAAAATTAGATAAATAAATATTCACATATTATTTTTCAACTTGAAATTAAGTAGTACAGTGTAGTAGATAAACATAAATGTACTTGCGATTTTGTCTTTGTTTCAGTTTGCAGTACGTCTGTTTGGTAAACCATGCTATATATTTTCTGAAATACGACAGACAAAAATAGATTATGTGAATTCCGACTGTATCTTTTTTTAACTTTGTCTTGGTTTAATGCAGACGTATGTAAAACTGATAATATAATATTTATGGATAATGTGTACCAAAGTATATACATGTAATATTAATTTTCGCTCAAACTCATGGGATGGGGTCACTTCGTATATAAACAAGTATAGACCTGAGGTAAAGACCGACGTTCAGCCGGTGTAAAGTTGGATATTGACCCCGTTGAAAATTGAACTATTGGTCGTTTTTCAACGTTGAAATTTGACCACAAAGCCATTGAATTTTGACCAATTCCGTTGAATTCTGACCATCATCATCATAGTACATTCTATCTATGACAGATTATAGAAATAAAATTGCATCTTTTCTGTTGTAATTCATATTATATTGTATTTCCTATTGATACCAGACCTTATATTACATCTTATTCACTTATACAAGAATTCATGTTAAATCAAATCCACTGTCGATACTAGAGTGTATAACAGATGCAATCTACTACTAACACTAAATTGGTGTCAGATCCGACTGATACTAGAATCCGTTATTTGGAAACTGACAATTTCTTAATCTAAGATTATTTTTTTTATTAAGGAGCATCTACGTCTTATGTGACTCTGTTTTCAGCCGAATTTGGCCTTTCTTTTTAGATCTCAGTGTAAATTTGTTCTCTATCAGTTTTATATAAATGTTAGGATTACGTATTTCAGCTAGATTTCACGTCTTCACAGATTTGACATACCCGTTTTTGACTCTACCCTGGATTGGCTCACTGATAGTGTGACGGGTGCCACTAGTGGAGCAGGACATGCTTACCCTTCAGGAGCACATGAAATCACTCTTGGTTATCATGGGAGTTCACACCATGAGTGCCTTAGTTCTTAATGTCGTCTTTTTTATTTCCGTCCATTGTGGCTGTCTCACGTCCTTGTTTTGTCCTTGTTTTTTCTCTGTTGCGGTTTTTGCCATGTCTTTGGACTTCGATGTTTGTAATCATCACTTCCTTTGTTCCTTCGGTTTTCTACTGTCGTTGTTCCAAATGTTTTGATTTAATCTGCACTGAAGGGACCCAAGTTGTCGAATTGGCTATATACAGAAACTAAATTCAAAGTAACTTTGGTATTTTGTTTATTTAAACATACTGTATCCAATTGATACCAGAATTAATATAACATCCTTTTCTACGACTGATATAACAGTTTATATCAAATTACATCATTGTACTGGTTTTGGAATCTATATTATATCCTATCGCGAACTGCGATTCATATTATATCCTATCCACTTTTATATTTCAAATCCAAACTTCTACTGTTACCAGATTTCATATAACATCCTATCTATTGTTGATACTACAATCAATATAAAACCCTTTTTACTGCCGAAGCTGAAATAAATCACGAATTACCGAAGTTACTGTAAATATAGTTTCTAAATATCGCCATTTCGTCAAATTATGTCTCTTCATTGAAAAACAATCGATCAACAATTTCTAAATTCTGGTCAAGATTGCATGTACAGCTCATACATATATCATATCCCCTGCTGATACTGATACAAAATACGAAGGGACATGGAATAAATGCACATGAGACAAATTATCAACAAATAGTTAAACCAAGCGATGAAACAATGATTTTATTTATTTATCCTTAAGCTGCCATGAGGCTTTCAGCCATGAGCTTTTCTCATACCTAATAGTAAGTTCAAGATGGTCCCAAGCACCGGTTTGAACATATTGCCAGATGCTAAACAACGATACATGCATGTTTGTTATACCAATCGAAGCACCAAACATTAAATAAACTGAGTAGTATTCAAACAACTACTGTCATCCGTTGCTGTACAAAAAAGGCTAAAGAATATAATCAGAACAACAGAAACGACATGGCAATCACTAAGAAAATTACAAAGGAAAAATGACATGATATAATAATAAGATAAGGGCACTATAAAAGGTGGTCCTAATAATTTTTTGAACTACCAAATATTAAATGCAAAAATTCGAAAGAACGACATTTTTTCCATTATAAGATATTCTCTCAAATATAAAAACATCATAACTGAATTATATAGACAAACTCGCATCTTGAATAAACAATGGGGGACAAATTGCACATGAGACAAAGTCGCTTCGAATTCATTGTAAACTAAGGAATGGAACAACGCTTTTATTGTTGTTTTTTCATCTTGAAGTCACAATTAAGTCTTCAACAAGGAGCTCAGCTGACAGCTCATAAAAAATTCCAGACGGCATCTAGTAGCTCATATTGCTGATACGGTACTATAAATAGTATTACATTTTATACATTAGCAATAACAGTACATTATTTTAATGTTCATGTGTGTCAATCGTAGATTTGACGGTCAGAAATGCATTTGTAAACAAATATTTTTGAACGTCAAATCAAGTTTGACACCCTGGACATTCAAATAATGTACTGTTATTGCGATTCTAATGAAACCAAACAACTTCGCGTCTTATTTGTATTTAAAGCAGTTGTAAGTAGCCAAAGAACCAGGCTACACGAAGAACCTATTTTGTCCGAGGCATTTACGTAGTGGAATTGAAATGTTGCATTAAATTTATATTATGTTCTCTCTCGTACTGATGCCAGAATTATACGGATGATATACATGAAAAGAACTTTGGCCCTCTTTTTAAAGACTGGCAGGGTCATAATAATATTGCAAAAACATATGACGTTTCAAGCAAAAAAAAATTGAACGTCATAATCCTGCAACATCACATTGGTAGGAAGCGTTTTCAAATTGAAATTTTATCGTGATTTCTCGCTGTCACATGATTTCTGACCGTATTCAAGTATCATTATCCATAACACATCTACAACTTTTAGAAAATGCATGGACATGTTTATATGAACAATTTTAGGCGTCGACATGATAAATAGCTTAATACTGAACTCACTGTAAATTTAGTTATTTCATATGGCCATTCCGACAACTTACGTCTCTTCAGTGCAGATCAAATCTTAACATTTCGAAGATTGTTGGCTAAAAACTGTTTAAAAACTGACAGAGAGCAAACAAACAATATAATCTAAATGGAAAGCCAAATCAGCTAAGGACGGGGCTTTTCATGGGAGAGATGTTCCTTAGTTTTAAACAAATTTAGAAAAAAGGTCCAAATTAAATCAACATTTGTGTCAACAATGAAGTACTGTTTACTGGCCTGGTGAATAACCTTGGGAACTAACAGTCCGTCAGCAGTTGCTTCGACCAAGTAGTAAAAAATAACTTAATACCGAACTCACTGTCAATATAGTTTTTGCATATTGCCTTTTCGACATCTTTTGTGTCTTAAGTGCAGATAAAATCTAAACATTAGTTTAGATAAGCGTTTCCTGGTAAGCATGAATCATCAGTCATGCAAGAAAAGATGTGATTTTTTTTTTTTTTGCAATTTTCTCCCAAATTCGATGAAAATTCTCCAGAACCTGATTATGATAGAGCTGAAAGAATTGAATTTTGTTTGATTTACCGTAAGAACAGGTAATGGTGTTCATAAATCACAACTAAGTTTCAGGTTTAAATCAGTACTATTTTCTTGCAAATTTGGGGGCAGCTCATAACAGCTTATCCTATCTTGTCCTTTAGCATCTTCTTATACACACAGAAAACAAATGTTTCTAATTTAAACTCGAAAGTATCCCAGGTGTTTAGTTCAACGTTCTCTTTTAGGGTGTTATTTCGGAGATTTATAGAATACGGGGCATCAAATTTTGATTTGATGGTCGCAATGGTTTATTGAAGACGCATTATTTTCTTAGCTGTACACTTCAAATCATATACAGGTTTATGTATAAATACAATTTAAAGAACGCGTACCATATTTAATTTTGTATTATTGATAAGATGCTTTAAGACTTCGTTTTTTGTTTTGTATTTTTTTAATTTTCATATGCCTACAAAACTGCAAAAAAGTGATGAGCCTAATCTGTTCGAGGCAGGTAGCGAATTGACGGTCAGATCGTTTGTCACATAAATATTGCATTGCAGGATTGACTACCTACCGTACCGACGTTAACAATTACATCATACGTAATTTACATATTTTGAGCTGTCTCATTGACTTCATAAAGGATTTTTTTTTCCTTTTTGCAAATTTGATAAAAACATTGATAAAGTATTTGAAATAAATACACCTACGCATAGTCGTCAGATCAGTAAAACTCTATTTATTTTGTATATCTAAAACCTCAGTTCGGGGTCTTTTGTGCATAAACTGCATTTTAATAGTCGATGTAACAACGGTAGTAGAATACCAAAGGAACAAGGGAAGTGATGATTACAAAAATCGAAGTCCAAAGACATGGCAAAAACGACAACATAGAAAAAAAAAGACAAAAAAAGGACGTGAGATAGCCACAATGCTCAAAATAAAAATGAAAAAGCCGACATTAAGAACTTAGACACTCATAGTGTGAACTCCCATGAATACCGGGAGTGACAGCAGGTGCTCCGGAAGGGTAAGCATGTCCTGCCCCGCTAGCGACACTCGTCACAATATCAGTGAGGTTTTATTGTTTTGAAAGTTCTTTTTGGTAGCTGTAAATAGTGATTTATTGACGACTTTGTTCGGTCAAAGTCACATGCTATTAAACTAGACGATCTGAGTATTTTAATATTATTGTAATCACTTCAATATACCGAAGCGTGCCTCAGTTGTGAACATATCAAAGAAGTTCTGTGATTAAAATTAAAAATAAAGTCCTTGTTGTGGTTTTATTTCCGTGCTCTGTGGCTGTCTCGTGTCTTTGTCTTTCTGTATTCTCGTTTTTGCCTTGTTTTTTGTAATAACAACATTTCTTGTTCCTTCGGTATTATACTGACGTTGTTTTACAGTAAATTTTTTCAAGTACAAGATAGTGTCAAAAATGTATAACATATTCCACTACATCAGCGATATGGCCGTGGTCTTGATTATTTGATTTTATTTTTTTTCGAGGGAAATTACTTATATACATCTGTATTGTACAACGCCTCAATTGTAAAACCTACCCAGAATTTTTAAGAAATTATAATCGTTTGCAGGTATTTCATCGTCACACTCCAAAAATTTCAAACTCATTGGACATGTATTTTTCAAGTCAACTAGCACTTATCTCTTATTCAGTTATTTGTTTGTTTGCTTTTACTACAAAAATGCAATTTCCAGATACATGTAAAATGAGTTAAAGTAAAATCAGTGTCTGGCAGAAATTCTTGTCTGAAGTGACAGGTTATTCCACCATCGAAAATGTAAGACTAACATGCTGTGTTTTTGGTCGTTTTAATGATGGGATGTTGTCTTCTTGACATTTACCCCATTCCTTTCTTTTTCATATATATGCAAAAAATCTCTCTATAGAAGTAAGTATTGCACTTGTGTTACATTATTTTAAATGACATAATGTTTTATTCTGACAAAACATACAAGTTCTTTATCAGCTTATACAAATATTTCGGTTTATGGATTTCAAATTGTTTTGATTTGGTCTGCAATGAAGAGACATAATTTGTCAAAATATGCATATGAAGAATCTCAGTACACAGTAACTTCGGTACTTGGTTATTTATTACCGCTGAGCCGATGCTTCTGCGGACGGACTGTATGTTCCTGGGGGATTCACAAACCCAGTACATGCAGCAAGTTCTCCGTTGCTGGCCCGTAAACCGATTTAATTTTAAACTTACAATATCTAAGTTCAAGAAAATTTTTAATTTACTTTAATTAAAGTGCCAAAAACTAAGGAGAATCTCTTTTCTGCATAGCTCTATCCTTAGCTGATTTTGGCCTTTCTATTTAGATCCTATTTGTTCTCTACCATCTTTTAAACATATTTTGGTTAATGTATTGCCAATTGTTTTGGTCCAATATGCACTTAAGAAATATAAATTGTCGAAATGTGCATTTTCAGAAATTAACTTCACAGTAATTTCGGTATGTTGTTATTTGTTAATTTTATCCTAATTAGGGAGTGTTGAATGTTTCCTGAATATCCAAAGACGTAGCTAAAAAGAGAATTCAAAACAACAATGACATTATAAAGCTACAAAATGCAGATATAACATAACATTCAAAATATAAAGTCTATATATAATTTAACATAATGTCGAAACAAAAAAGGCAAAAAAAAATAAATAGAAATAAAGTTATATATTTATTGTTAAATTTTCGATTCATTGTTGAAATAAACCAGTATGATTTATGTTCAGAGACACTTAAGATGGACAACATTAATATATATGATATAATTACAAATAATCACCTTTGTATATAAAAGACTCGCAAGCAGTATTTTTGCCAAAAATATCACATAATTCATAATTATAAAATATTCCAGGAGAAGAAGAAGTAAATATATGTAACTCATACTGGAATATACCGCAACTTAATCATAACAGTTTTATTGATTCACGCAATAATTGTTAAATGTTTACTCTGAAAAAAGAAATACATAATTAAAAGTAAATAAACTTAGTAGCGATAATTCACACAACAAAAATTGCATTTACATAAAGATAAGACGGCGTAACAATAATTGATTTGAGAACATTTATTCTACAGATATTACTTGTATTTGTTAAATAAAAAATCCTTAGCATGAAGGATAAGACAAAGGGTTAATACATATTTATATATTTTGGTATCAATTAAAAATAATTCAAAAATACACATGTTCAATCAATAAAAAGTGTAGCAGTAAGATTTATTAACGTTTGTTAAACACGCCATCTCGCAGTTCAAAATTTCCGGTCGAAAATTTTCGGTGTTCACCGGGAGAT
>MJUU01050439.1:88260-102057 GCA_002080025.1 Modiolus philippinarum
CCCCGAACCATTTAAAGTTATCTGTTTTGACAATCTGTTATCATCTGCAAAGGGAAAAATAAGATACATAAGTGGGTATGTTCTGGCAAAAATCAAGCACAAACTTTCAATAAAGATTAGGAACATTTTGTTTGCTGAAGGGGGAGAGATTTATAAACTTCAGAATCAAATGGCAATTTTGAATTCATTATGTATTTCATACCAAGAACTGAACGATTCATGTAGGGATCCAGGGAGTTTACAGGAAATTAAGAGAAACCGAAATGAAAGGGAAAGCTTGACCAATGTCACAGATATAATTTTTGACTTTTTTACCAAACTTGAGCAATTATGTAGATATGCTGTCACATGTGAATTTAGTAGACTTTGGGAAAGTTTTGTTTAAATGTGTTCTTGATGAACTTATGAGAGATTCTGACTTATTCGAACTTTGGGTTGAAACATTGACAAAAAATTTTGAAGTTAGTTATAGTTCAACAGACATTAATGAAAATGTGGACAGTATTTTGAATTCTGTTTTAACTTCATGTGAAAATTACTTAGATCTGTATACAGAAGTTGTAGAATTGATCTTAAAAGTGTCATTTAGTCAATTTCGGAGAGACTATTTGACCTTTTTAAAGATAGAAAAAGGAAAAGCTCTACGTAAAAAAGTAATGGATAAAACTAAAAAGACAACAAAGGCTTTCAACATGCAATACTTAAAAGAGGACACTTCTAAGGACAAGATAAGTTCACATCTACGTCTCAAGTCTGAAATTCTGCAAAATGAACAATTTCTGCTTGAAAAAACATTTACAAAGAAAGATTTGCTTTTGCTTTGTCAGGCATACAATGTTAAAGTTGCATCTCAAAAAAGGAAAAGCGATATTAATACTGAACTTAAGCAGACTTTATACTATGTCCAGAAATTATTCAAAGCCCATCAGTGGTGCAAAAACACACAGAGCTATCTTCAAGTCCTTCTGTTAGTGTAGATAAAATTGAAAGTACTAAAACACATACCTATGATGATGATATTCCTGGGCCCAGAAGTATGCCGTCGCCTACTGCTGCATCACAAACTAGTTCCGTGGCTTTAGAACCCCAACCTTCTGCAAAAAAAAAAAACAGGGAAAAAATCAACAAAAAGAAAAGCGACCACTTCTCGCGGCAAAAAAGGGAAGGGTAAGGGTAGAAAAAGGCTGTATCTGAAACAATTTCTGAATCTGATGAAAACTGTGCTATATGTTATGGAATATTCAATGAGGGTGAAGACTGGATTAACTGTGATGAATGCCATTTATGGTTTCATAGAAATTGTGTAAATATTGATGATGAAGAATGGACTCATTTGACTGTTGATGATGCTGCATATTCATGTCCACTTTGCCAGTAAGCCCAGTATTTTGTAAGTAAATATTAACTTTATGCTTATTCCATAATACAGTACATTCCTTGTTTCGACCCTTATTTTCATGTCCCACCCACAAATGTGGAAGGGGCAGTTAGTGTTACCCTTGTCCATCCTTCCGTACGTATGTCTGTCCATGCGTCTGTCCGTCTGTACGGATTAAGTTTCGTGTTTAAGTCCATTTCTCAGAAACTATAAGAGGTAGAACAATGATACTAGGTCAGTACCTAGATCTTTGATAGTACTACAGAGTTTTACACTTTGACATACATTTCATGCTTGAGTGACTCTGCTTAAGTTTTGTGTTTAGGTCCAATTCTGAGGAACTATAAGTGATACAACAATGTAAGTTGGTCAGTAGGTGAATCTCTCATAGTACTGCATAGTATACAAGGCAGTTTGACACTTTGACCTACATTTTCTGCTTCAGTGACTCTGGTAAAGTTTTGCGTTTTGGTCCATTTCTCAGAAACTATAAGTGCTACAACAATGAAAAGTGGTCTGTATTTAAATCACAGTGATGAGTACTACATATTTATAACCTGACCTATATTTTATGCTCCAGCAAATTTACTTGCATTTTTCCATTAGGGTCCCTTACTCAAAAAATATTTATTAAACAATCGTCTGTAATATCTATTAAACAATCATCTGTAACCGTTCTTCCTGATTCCATCACAATTGACTGATCGGGAACTAATTTTATGCCTGATTGTGTTAATCGTCTGTAATATCTATTAAACAATCATCTGTAACCGTTCTTCCTGATTCCATCACAATTGACTGATCGGGAACTAATTTTATGCCTGATTGTGTTAAGTTATCTATTAGTATTACGATAAATTTATCTGCGGGGCATCCGTGTTTTATAGACACATTCGCTAGTGATGTTAAAAACTAACATAGAGCGAAATGAAAAGTGGAATGGAATAAATATTTATGGATCTTGCATAGTCAATGGTGTCCAGGTTAAAATTTGACTAACTGGAACTATATTTCATGCATGATCGAGTTACATGGTTTGAAGAATGACTGAAGTCTGAAATGATACAATGGTTAGTTGATTTCTTGTCATATCTGATTGTTCCACTTGTTTTTATGCCATGCCAAGATAGCCCCATAAGCGAAAGGGGGCATAAAGATTTACCCTGGTCTGTCCGTCCGTCCTTCCATATCCTGTAGTGAAATTTTGGGTTTGAGTCTATCTCTCAACATCTGTACATTGTAGCATTATGATATTTCACTGAAACATTCATCATCAGGAGTACTGGTACTACCTAATTCACCAACAATTGGTTGTCCATGACCTACATTTAACCAAACTTAGATTAATGGTGGGGCATCTATATCTTATAGACACAATCCATTAGTAATTAATGTTTTGATTTGATCTGCACTGAAAAGACAAACATATAAATTATCAAATGCCCATCTTCGGAAAACGCATTTATTGCAATTCCGATACCCCCCCACCCCCCATACACACCTTTTGGCAAAATATACATTTGCAAATTAGTACAGACTTGGACTTAATTTTTAATACCTTTTCTTTTGACTTAACCACTTCATACAACTGTGCTCCCTCACCGCATCCCACATTTGATTTTCTGGATATAGAAGGCTGTCCAAAAATTACTGAATTAACAGAATGGCAATAACCTAAATATGTCGGATTTGTATTGGCTCCATTGTGGAGGGTTCGCTGCTGACAAAACATGTTCTCTATTACGTCACTATTTACACGGCTTGGGATAATTGAAGCATTTGACTGTTTTAGTTTATAGATACACAGCTCTTCAAATCCTTTAACAGCAGAGACTATATCTTCTCGTGTTTGGTGGGAAATTAAATGCTTTTCTTTATTTTTTATGCTAGAGTCGTTTTTTATTTTATTTTCCCAACTAATGAACCAGTTTAGTGTGTTATTATTTTGCTTTAAGCGATCATCTGTCACATCAGTTATAGGCCTGGAATCCCTGAAATTTTTTATTAAAATGGCTGTACAATCAAGTAACTCTATAGTCCCATCTAGTTCATTACCACCATCGTTTAAAATTTCCCTGTACAGCTTCATCAAATTTAGCATATCACCATTTAAAATCTCCTCTGCTAGGTGATTTCTCATTTTTCCCTCTGAAGAAAGGTAAATGTGTTCTTGTGACAGTCTGTGGTGAACAGGAAAGGGATTTGTGGAAATATCCCACATATATGCTTGCTTAAAATGATCCCATTTTATATACTTTTCATCTAACTTCAGGAGTCTTTTACAATACTGTGAATCTCCACTCTTTTAAATGTTATTTCTAATTTTTTAATAACATGTCCATAATAAAAAACAATTTTTTTCTGGGAAAAAAATGTTTGTGAAGGAACATGTAACCGGTTGAAGAATCAAAGTCAGGTAACAAAATTTTGAATAAATCTCGATTGCTTTGTGAAACCATATGAAGAAAGCATATTTACAGATTTCCATAATAGGAAAAAGAGCTCCTGTCCTGAGGCTGTATGTGAGGGGAAATGTGCAAATGGGAATCTATATCCTGTAAAACCCCAAAACATGAACTGTAGAACATGCGTTGCCAGTATTTTTTCCATTTTATTAGTTTTCATTTGCTGAAAAATATCTGATTCAGGGGTACATTCAGTAAAACCTATCAATTCTATTGTACCCTTTCTTTTACGAAACTGCAAATCTGGTTGAATTGACATTTCGTCAATAAGTAGGCCACCTTTACGTCCTTCTGGAGAAACATTTTTAATTTCAGCTTCGTTAGACATCCATGCTAACATTTTCTTACTTATCCCAGCATCTTGTTGAATGGAGTTTTTATATTTTCTCAGCAAATTTTGGGAGGGTAAAATTATGAAATTACTATTCTTTAACTCTGTATAACCCCTAGGACTTCTGCAATATAAAGTTAAACATAACCTTATGATGTCTTTACTCCACCGCCTTCCAAAGGGATTTCTCTCTAATGCCATTTTTTTGGCTCATTAAAAATTCCTGCATTTTTACAGAGCAGTCTGGGAAAATTGTTTTTAAAATATCACTCATATCAAGGTGGTCAGATTCACTCAAAATAACATCACCATTTTCTTGGTTGTCATTAGAATTGTTTAAATTTTCATCAAGATTTGGTTTCTGAGTTTTTCCAATATTTTTCAATTTTTTACAGAACACACAAGTGTCGGAGGCAACATTTGAGGTCTTAAAAGGCAATACCTTTAAACAGTTTTCACTTCTATACCTAATGAAACAGTTATTCTCATCGCCAACCTGAGAGACATGCTCAGTATAAAAAGGTAAATCATTTTTTTCAGTTGAAGGTACACCGCAACAGTACCTAAGCTCAGTAATAATCTTGAATAATGACTGTATGGAATGTACTGTAGGGGAATACATGTTTTGAAGTCCAGTTTTATCATGACATAGTTTCTTGCCCATAAAAAAAATTGAAAATGTTCCTTCTTCCTGTAAATTGATTTCTATCATCATTTTGTTCCCATTAATNAAACGTTAGATGATGGTCAGAAAATTACCTCAGAACTGAACAAAATTGAATTTTTTCTGGTTTTTCTGTATTTTTTCCAAATATGAACTTAGTTTTTTTTCTAAAAAATTTCAATGTTAGTTGTTAAGAAGTAGAATAGAGTCTTTGAATCTAAATAGAATTACATTGAAATTGACAGTCCTGCAAAAAATAAGCAGATGTGTAACAGGCTGTTGGAATTTTGATTCCCGTTCCAACTTTGGTAAATTTCCTGAAAATGTCAAAGACCAATAATTTTTGAAATTTTTGCATTCAGTTCCAAATTTTAACAATACTTTAGTATCAAGCATAATTTTGAACACTAAAGAATTAAATAAAATGGTTCCAACTTTGGTAAATTTCCTGAAACTCTCAAAGACAAGCTATTTTTGGAAATTCTTCTTAGCAACAATGCTTTTTTAATAAATTTGAATCAAACAAACAATACGGAAATGAAATTGCCAAAGTTTTTGATTGCAATTTTGGTTTACATACCTTGAACTCTCGAAGACCTGTTAATTTTTGAATTCTATCCAGCAACCATTATTTTTTGGGTTCCTTTCAGTTAAAATGATGATTTTCAAAAGTCAAATTACAAAAATCTTTGATTCTAATTTTGGTAAATTTCCTGGAACTCTCAAAGACCTGTTATTTTTTGGAATTCTACCTAGGGACCATATCTTTTTCAATTCCTTACATTTATAAGGATCATTTTCAAAATTCAAATTGCAAAAATTTTTATTTTGATAAATATTCTGCAACTCTCAAAGACGTATTATTTTTTGGAATTCTACCTAGCAACCAAAACTTTTTAAGTTTTTTTCGGTTATAATGATCATTTTCAAAAGTCAAATTGCAAATATCATTGATTCTTTTTTTTTGTTTGTAAATTTCCTGAAACTCTCAAAGATCTGTTATTTTTGGGAATTCTACCTAGCAACCATATCTTTTTCAGTTCCTTACAGTATGAATAATTATTTTCTATAGTGAAATTTCCAAAATCCTGGATTCCAATCATGGAAAATTTCATGAAACTTTATTAGACCATTTATTTTTTGAATTCTACTTAGCAACCAAACATTTTTTGCAAACATTTCATTGAAAACAGTCATTGTACAAAATTAGGTGATACCAATTTTGGTATGAAAATCTCTAAGATCAGATATTTCTTGAAATTCTACCTAGCAACCTCATCTAAATATAGGCCAAATTATAAAGACAATGTAGTGAGCAGGCGAGACATTAGGTTCCGCGAAACCTTTGCGAATTTTATTACTAATGTTGACGAGGCTGGGAAAAGGTACCGGTACTTGATGTTTTAACTAACAAATGTACAGATTGCATTAAAGATTATAAATTAAAAAAAAAATCACCAAAAGTCAGGGATAGTTTCAAAAACCTCAGGAGTGACCATCCTTAAGTATAGTTTTAATTTCTCATTACAGGATGTAAAAATTGATATTTTACCACCAGATACACAGAATTATTTCCACTTTGCTATCGATGGACGTTCATGGTCTGTTATAAGAACACACTTCAGTGATTTGATTTCAAAGGTTTGTAAGTTAGTGATAAAAGGTCCAAAATGGAGGGTCATTGTACGATGTACAAAAAAATGAAAAAAAATGGCTATGATTGGTTTATTTGAAAGACTGAATCTTTTTGTACACTATGTATGAAATTAAAATAAAAAGTCATGTTTGTTGGTTGAAATAACTCTCATACATGTGATAAGGTCAAGATGCCAATGCAGGAGATCTCCCTCCAAAAACCAGGAGATTGAGGGGTCAATGAGGGAGATTTTTTTCAGGTTGGTTTTCACGGTGGCTAGTCGTTACGGACCCTTTCGGGAGAAACGGACCCTTTTTGATTCTTGCAACGGCGACTTCCTGATTTCTGAAGTAAAATTATCAGATCGTCCTTGATAAATATTCAGATTANAAGTCTTTACACTCAAAATAGTTCATGGTCAGATTACCCATGACAGAAAATGTAATGATTTGTAAGTTTTGGTTAAAGCAATTTTTTCAAACAGTTCACTGTATGATTAACAATTGCAAATACTGGCCAAATCGCATCATAAACCTGTCAATCCTTTAAAGTAGTTAATACCACTGAGGAGAGTGGACCCCTGCCAGACTGCAAAAGTTTATTGTATTTTGTCTAATCTTTTTATGTAATGTATTTTTATTTGTATTTTTGTTCATACCACCAGTCGTCTTGGGCATAAATGTGCATTAAAGAATAAATATTGATTATTATTTTATATCATCTGATGCGTTTACACAAATTTGTTCTGAAATATTTGACATCATCAATTATGTCACTCTGACCTTTGTTGTAGAAAAATAGTTAGTTAAAAATAAACAACCGCTCGGATCGTCATACTTTTTTACTTGTTAAAGATTAGAAATCATCAAGTGCAGACGTAAACATACTTTCATGTGAATATTCTTCAAATCAGTATGAAATAAATATCTAATCTTACAAAATCATTTCTCACTAATATAATGTGATAAAAAAGTGATGATTTGAAACAATGTGATATTTTTTGCCAGTTATCATATTAGAAACATTCACCTGTCGCTGTTCCCTTGATAAATACCACGTGCATTGTAGACGATTGACAAATTATAATCTAATGAAAGTGATAAACACACAAAGATTGACACAACCAAGGCGGAGCAAACCAAAAAATACAAATTAATTAATTAAAAATCAGTACCGTATCCAAATGTTCTGAAAATCAATAGGGTTCTGTATAATGCCAAGCCGACATAGAATCTCAAAATTTGTGGCATAACTTGCATTCTTGCGAAAGTTATCGTTTATACATCAACTTTAAAATCGGGTGATCCCTATAGCTTGATGGGCTCCGCCCATCCAGCTAACCAGGAGATTGAGGGGTCAATGAGGGAGATTTTTTTCAGGTTGGTTTTAGCAGACGATTTTTACTCTTCGATGGAACGTTATATGAGTAAATAAAATGAAACAGATCAAACATGAACCATATTTTTATGATTCACTAGGCTAATTAGTTAACTGCTCATCATATACAATACCAGTTCGCAGTGGACAGAAGATGAATAGTCTCTACCCTTTCTCCTTTCCCTGATATTGCATTAAACAGATCAGTAAGCTCAAGGTTGGATTGGAATTTATCCAGTTATCCATTTATTAGCGCCCTTCCATGAAATGGCGGTGCCCTATTGTAATCAGCCTGTCCATCCGTCTGTCTCTCCATCAGCGTTTTCTTTGTCGTATGATAACTCAAGAGTGCCTTTACCTATTTTTATGATTTTTTACTCAAAGTTACACTTGACTAAAAGAAGCCCCCTTTTGTTTTTGAAGAAAATAGGAAAATGATTTTTTGGAAAAAGTGCATATTTTGAGAATTGGCTCTATGTCGTACGATAACTCAAGATTGCCTCCAGGGATTTTAATTATTTTGATACTCAAGGTTGAACTTGACCAAAGGAAGCTCCCTTTTTGTTTTTGCAGAAAATCTGAAAATGATTTTTGGGTAAAAATTTCATTTTTGTCTCGCCCGCGACAAAAAGGCGCGGAAAGCGAGACATATGCGTACAAAGTATGACGGCGGCGGCGGTGGCGTAAACTTTCATGTTAAGTTTTTGTGATTAGGACACTTTCTCAGTAACTATAAGTGGTAGGTCAATGATATTTGGTATACAGGTTGGTCTTGAGTAGAACATGACAGTCTGCTAAATGGCATTTGTCTGTGACCTCAATTTCACGGTCCAATGAACATGTTAAGTTTTTGTGCTTAGTTTAGTTTCTCAGTGACTATAAGTGGTAGGTCAATGATATATGGTATGTAGATTGGTGTTAGGTAGTACATGACTGTCTGTCATATGGCTTTTGTCCTTGACCTCAATTTCACGGTCTAGTGAGCATGTTAAGTTTTTTCTGATTTGATCATTTTCTCAGTAATTATAAGTGGTAGGTCAATGATATTTTGTATATATGTTAGTCTTGGGTAGAACATGACAGTCTACTATATGGCTTTTGTCTATGACCTTAATTTCACGGTCCAGTGGTCATGTTAAGTTTCCCAGGATCAATTAATGTAAGGTCAGTAATATTTGTTATGTGGGTTTGTCTTAGATGACAGCCTGCTATTTGGCTTTAGCCCTTGACCTCATTTTCACGGTCTAGTGAACATGTTTGGTTTTTCTGTATCTAGCAGTGGTAGGTCACTAATGTTTGGCATTTTGGTTTTGGGTGATACATGACAATCTGCTGTTTTGCTTTTGTCAGTTAATTTAATTTCACAGTCTATCGAACATTAAGTTTTCTGATTAAGGCAGTTTGAGTTTTCACATCAATTTTGCGACCAAGTAGGGACAAGGGAGACATCAATTTGGGTCCACACTTGTTTATACGAAAAAGTGCATATTTTGAGAATTAGCTCTATGTCTTACGATAATTTAAGATTGCATTCAGGGATTTATATGGTTTTGATACTCAAGGCTGAACTTTACCAAAGGAAGCTCCCTTTTGTTTTTGAGGAAAATCTGAAATCAATTTTGGGGGGAAAACTTAGTTTTTATATGAATAAATTCATATTTTGTGAATTAGCTTTATATCGTACAATAAATTAAAATTGCCTTCAATAATTTATATGGTTTTGATACACAAGGTTGGTTTTGACCAAAGGAAGCTCCTTTTTGTTTTTGAGGAAAATTCAATTTCCATGAAATTCCGCAAACAGGTTTGTGGGACACACAAGAGGGCGGGGCTCTTTCTGACTTTGTTAGTATTCTAGTCATACCTTATCACACATCAAATCAGTGTAGTTACAATTAATTTAAAGGTATTATATTTATGTTTATTATACTTTATGCAATTTTCTTACATTATCCGGTTATTTCATTGGATAACCCGCATTTGCTAATTTACAGTAACATCTCATTAGCCACGACAATTAATTTAAAGGTATTATATTTATGTTTATTATACTTTATGCAATTTTCTTACATTATCCGGTTATTTCATTGGATAACCAGCATTTGCTAATTTACAGTAACATCTCATTAAGCCACGCCCATCCTTAGCAACATTTGTTAATCATTAGCAACATGTGTTAATGTCTAAATTAACACCCGCTCCAATCGATGATGTCATTGGTGTATATAGATTCTTATTTTCTTGTTACTTTTGTTGTTGACAATAATAATTAAAGCTGTTTTAGTAATAAATGTATTCAGTAGTAAAATAAAAGTGACCTTATCATATGAATAAGGACATTGTCACAAATTTAATTGCAGTTAAAAAACGATTTTGCCACAGTTTGATGCAATAGTAAAACTACTGAGTTTTTGATGTTGCATAAAATAAAAATATTGTTATTATTATTTTCAAACATAACATACATCGGGGACTTATTGTGTACATTAAGCATTCAGTATAATATAAATCATAATGCCCTTGGATGAAGGTGTTAGTTCGATTAACACACTTGGTGAAAAATTATCACCCTCCACGTTGTCTCGGGTGATAATTTTTACCTTGTGTGTTAAACTACCTTAACACCATCAACCAAGGGCATTATAGTAGTATGGTGGTTTATTGCCTCGAATACCTATATAGGTCTCTCACGGCATTTTTAGGTTGGAGGGACGCCCACTCCATTGCAATATAATTTTGGAACGTTGTTCTTCCCATGGTATTTGGTTGACTGTCGTTAGACTTCGCAATCCAGCTACCTTGGTGGGTCGAACTTTGGTTTGTAGAAGGACTTTGAAGAACTCAAAGTCCTAACTACTGTATGCGCCGCCGTTAGCCTGCATGTCTTGGTCCCGAGAGACCAAGACCCATTCTACACGTTCAATGGTGCAGTTGCCCAGTCTTCACCATCGTACCGGAGTACTCTCGTGGAGGTGGTCGTGCGTCTTCGAGGACTGAAGGGCATTATGATTATAATATACAAGGTATAAGTGTTTCTAATATTATTTCATTGAGTATACTAATATTTTTAAATTTGCAAATATTTAAGCAATATATAGTAAAATCCAATAAAAGTTCTTAAACGTGATGTAACTTTTCATTTCTGAAGAATTGATAGATGATTTTAATTAAAGGTAACACATGAAAGTTTTTTTGGTCTATGTAATATATAAGGGGAGATAACTCTGGACATCAATTGCCCAATTGAGCCATTCAAAGTTTTGACCTGGTTTGTCCGTTTTACGTCTTGAAATTGTGAATATCAGGGCTTATAACATTAAACAAACAGTTCATTGTCTAATATATGTGTATTACATGTCCTAAATTCTTTAACTGGGCTTTCACATGCCACTTTGACTTATGTAAACAGGGTGAATCGCAAAACAACTTGACGATAATTAAATCATGGCCATGTTGCTGGAGGCTATAAATGACACCTGTGATTATTTAAAACAACAAAATATCATTAATTACCTTTAAATTCAATGAGAAATCAACCAAGTGCAACTGATTGACAGGCATTATAGGGTACACAACAATTTATTTTTCACATTTAATATGGGAGTTTTACAGCCAACTGCGGGAGGACAAATTCAGGGCTTAAAAACGAGAGACTCCCGCAGGATACGGGAGCTATCATGTGTATGAACTCTTCACCACCCTCTAATTACATGATATTTTATGCATTTAATTCATACATTTCTTTTTGAAATATCAAAACTGTATTGGGTTATTTAAAGGCAGGCCTGTTAGTTTTCATTGGACCCAACATGATATTTTGCAAAATACTAAAAATCATTGAAAAAGTTTAGATAAAAGGAAACACTTAAATTATGGTCTGAAATTTTCCCCATGTACAATTCAGGGCTGGGACCTTAGAAAAATGGACATCAGTATATGAATACAATAAAATCAACAAACTGTGTTAAACATGTAACAAAGTCACTTTATATACTAAAATTGTGCAATATACTGTAAAAGGGGAAATTTTCACGAGGGATTTATTTTCGGTTATTTCACGATTGTAATATTTTCGCGAAAAATTTTCCCCCGTTTAATTTTCTTTATCATAATGTAACGAAGAGTAAGTGAGAATCATGAAAATAAAACCTAGGGACTAGGTTTAAGAATCAAAAATCGTGAAATTTAACCCATGCAAAAATAACCTTTTTTACAGTATGTGTTTTATATATGCAGTTACCCTCATCCCCCTCATCCATTCAGGTAAAAATGCAAGATTCTGCCAAAAACACAAAAGTACAGTTGATCTTTAAAGTATTCTTTTCTTATTTTAGTTATGTGTTAGAGGTACAGTCTTTGCCAGATTTTCCCCAGAACAGAAGGCACAATTGGTTGAAGTATTACAAGATTTGGGGTAAAAATTTAATCTGTTGTACATGTACATGTATTTTGAATTTTAGAAGTAACTTGAAGATTTGATTTTTTTTTTCTTGTCTTTCTTTTTGTTATAATTATCATGTTAAAAATAATTTCAGTTGATTACATTATGTGAGGCATTTAATTATAAGCAAATGGAGATATGATTTTAGATCTCTATCTATCACTTTCATGATGATCTAAAAATATATGATATAATTTTATTTATCAAGTATATTGATAGATAGTATGCAAAAAGGGGGGTGTATTTTTATTGGTGATCATTGGTAGATTTAAACTCTTAGCATTTAGGAATGTCAAATTTCCTCTGTATTCTTATCAGGCTTAGTATTTATTGTTGACTACTTTTATAATATTTTACTTCATTGTTGTAAAGAAAACAATCACCCATGGGAGCCTCCCCTTGTACTTCTAACGGTACCATGGTAATAAAGTGTATTTAGACATTAAAATAGTTAGATTTTGTCGGCATTTGGTATACATAATAAGTATTTGGTTCATATTCAATATCTACTAGAGTATGGAAATCCAATTTTTTAACAATACTCACCAAATTTTCGATTAAAGATGAAATTTCTCCTCCAGGATGCACAGCAGTAAATAACATATCCCAGTGACGGGGAGTAAAGCAATAAAATCTGGATAATTGATGCAATTTTTCTCTTCTCATAGTTATACTTTGAAAGTATATTAGTAATGAATAACTTTTGGAAAGGGTGGGAAATAAATGATAATACATACTCATTGTGAGTTTTCTTTAATAAGGGATGTATGAATTCAAGGTTTACAATATTTTATCGTTTTCAACAGTGTATTATGTGCAAATTATTGTATCTTTAGTTAGAATATTGGGATATATGGTTGATATATGTTATAAAGTCTATAGGGGATTGCTGTGCCCTATAGATAAATGTTAACAGCAATTTTAGTGCAATAAAGAATTTTGTTATGTGTTAAAAAAAAAAAGTTTTCATGGCTCAAGGCAGGAAATAAGTCGGTGATAAATAAAACATTCAGTTTTTCTTCCCCCAATGCAGTTTTTTTAGCCCCTCCAAAAATTTTATTTTATATATCTATTTTTAGCTCACCTATCAAAATACTTGTTTTTTCTGGAACTCTGAAAAAATAATACTTATTAAAGTGATGCATAATATTTTGATGACTTGTCTATCTTTACTAGGTTTATAATTGGGGTAATAAAAAATTTTTTGAACCGAATTGGTCCTGACTTGGTACAGGTATTTCAAAACTTGAAAAGAAAAAAGTATTTATTTGCCTATGTATAATAAACCAGTTTTATGGAGTGATTAACTTCGATTGCAGTAGTGTACGGTAGCAACTCAACAGCAATTACTATTGATAGGCTGCAAGATAGTGAAATGTTCACTCCAGTACACTGTAAAAATGAGGTTGTGAAAGATCTGAGGCTCATTGGTAAATGTCATTTTTAGCTCACCTGGCTATGCCAGGGTGAGCTTTTGCCGTCACTTGGCGTCCGTCGTCCGTCGT
>MJUU01050440.1:0-40595 GCA_002080025.1 Modiolus philippinarum
AAATAGCACAAATAATAAGACAAAAGACAAACGTAAACAACGATAGGAACTCGGGATAGCCGCACTTGGTATCTGCACTGGCTAAAGCCAGCGGAAGGGTTAATCCAATTTATGAGTACCCTAAAACCTCCCCTTTATTGATCTGTCCCGTTTCCGTACAGTATAATAATCATACG
This sequence comes from Modiolus philippinarum, assembly GCA_002080025.1. Lineage (NCBI taxonomy): Eukaryota > Metazoa > Mollusca > Bivalvia > Mytilida > Modiolidae > Modiolus > Modiolus philippinarum. The sequence goes on from MJUU01050440.1 coordinate 177, forward strand.
AACTAACATCTATAAAAAAAAAAGAAAATTAACTCTGTTACCACAATTTTAAAAGGGAGAGAATAGACAAAACGTGATTTTGAAAGATTGGATTGATCAATGGGTGTTTGCCTCTAATCTGTCGGCTAGTTTAAAGAGACTAGTCTGCTGGTAAACCACTGTCGCACTACGGAAGAAACTTCCCGAAGAATCATCGGTATTTTGTTATATATTTTAGTAGACACCGGCAGTTTCAGTGAGAGGTCAGTATATGTGTGCAAAATCTTCAGCTCATTGGATCTTACAGCTATTTTAACGGATTCAGGTAGAACATCCTGTCGATGTTCCAAATTATGTAAAGAATGTCAGTAACGTATCAGTTTTTCTTGATTTTGCTATCAGTTTAACGTGAATTAGAAATGCCCTTAATAATAAGCTGCTGGCCAGTGATGCAATAATTAGATATCAAATGTACAAATAAAGGGATGTGGAGTAAATATGCATGGGACAAAATCCTTACAAATACATAGGAAGATAAAGAAAATGGAACAACGCATTTATTGTTATTTATCATCTTGAAGCCACCACGAGGCCTTCAACAAAGAGCAAACACTTCTACCTCATAGCAAGTTCAAGACGGCCCCAAACACCGGTTTTAGCGGAATTTACTTGCTAAATGTAACATCCATGTAAATGTTCATATCTGTTATAAAACAGACAGTAATGTATTCAACAATTAAAAAAAATATGTTACCCTGTCGTAAAGGTAAGGTTACATTAACTAAAATCTTCAAGTGTAGAACAAATGCTTGCGAATCTTACTAGTTGAGAATTATACGAATATACTAATATATTAATAATATACGATGGAGCTAAAGGAACGTCGCCATAAAAAAGCGAAATTAGTAACATTGGAAATCAAAATCAAAATCTTCCCTTTTATCATTTATTTTAGCTTTCATTTTTACGGAGTCGGATAGTTAGATCCAGGAAAGGGCAGTTTTCGGAATCATGGCTAGTTTTATTTAGTTTCAGTTCTTGTGGGTAGATGATGTCAGCATACAGGTAATCTGAATATTGTGGATTGTCAGTAGTTAGGATATCGCCAATTTACCTGCTTTTATCATTAAAAAAATTAATTTTTTTTTCTTAATGTCTTGAATAGAACAGAAGAAGATCTACAATGAGTGGTGTACAATTTATATCCGTGGGAATGCCGATGATCTGCTTATAAATGGTGTTGCCAAAACGAACAAAGTAAGTTCAGCGTACGTTTCGGAGATTTCAATATGTGTTCAAAATTATGTCTTATAAAAAAAATTACTTGTCATTTGAATTCTACTTATAAACGGGACTATAAAAGATATTTGTTGCATTGATCTTTTTGGTACCAGAGTAGGGTTTTCAAGTGAAAGACATTCGTTTTGTCTGTATTGATTAGTAATCTTATATCAAAATAACCCAATTATACTTAAACGACAGATTGCTGTATTTTTCAATAAATCACACCTGAAAGCTTCCTAACCAATACAAATATGCCGGACGATATGACTTACTCAAAAAAAAATCTTTATTGGATCTCATTAAAGATGGGAGATTAACTGTCAAGAATGGTTGTTAAATCACTAAAAATGAAGAATCTTCATACATTTTCCTGGAAGGAAATTCAAAATTGGCAGAATATTTCAAAAGATTTATCCATCTACTTTTCGCTCTTACAGACATTTTTTATTTAGGTCTAAAAGTTTGATGTATTATATAAATGTTAAAAAATGGATAAAAGGAAACACCTACAATGGCTGAAAATTATAATTACATGCAACAATTTGCAAGGGAACTACACAAGAAAAACACGTATAAGACAAAAGACAAACGTAGACAACGATATGAACTCGTGACAGCCGGACTTAGTACCGGCACTAGCAAAAGCCAGGGGTAGGGTTAAACCGGTTTATGGGTACCCAAACCTCCCCTTTATCTGTCCCGTTTCCCTATAGTATAAAACATACGAATAAAACCCAATACAGGTAGACTACTAACTCCATGACCACAATCTTGAAAGGAAAGAAAAAGACAATACGTAATTTTGAAAGATGTGTCAAGGGGTGCTCGCCGCTAAACTGCCGGCTCAGTCTGCTGGTAGAACACTGTCGCACTACGGAAGAAAATCAAACTCAAAACTTCCCGAAGGGTTTGGTCAAGAATCATCATAAACTTCAGTAGACATCGGCAGTATCAGTGAGAGGCCAGTATGTGTGCACAATTTTTAGGTCACTAGGTCTCAAAGCTAATTTAACGGATGCAAGCAGAATATCTTGCCGATATCCCCTATTACGTAAAGAATGTAAGCTACGTCCCAGCTTTTTTGGATTCTTGATCAATTTCTGGCATTTTTTAACAACATTTCCGTAAAATTGAGGACTAGAAATGCCCATAGTAATAAGCTTTTAACAATTTTAGAATTCTATTTAGAAACCACATACTAGGAGTTTGAATACGTTTAAATGAAATACATTATTTCCAATAATTAGAAAAAATAAAAGACATGTGTACTACAATAGGCTGGAGAGGTAGGTATATTGCTGCTAAGTAAGGGAAAGTTCACAATTGGGAAATTAAAATCCTCACGCTTGTCATATAGCTTTGTTTTCAAACGTCCATCTTCGTCAATATACAATAAAAGATCTAGGTACGAAGCTGAAGTAGGTATTTCAGTTATTCTTTAATTTCAAGCTCATTTGGATAGATCTGATATAAATACTCCTTAAATTAGGATTATTAAGAGAAAGTACATCGTCTATTTAGCGGAATCTGAAATTAAAGGACTGAGCTAAATATTTTTGTTTTCTTTTGATAAACCCTTGTAAAAACTTGGCCTCGTACGAGTAAAGGAAAGGGTCAGCTAAAAGCGGCACACAGTTTGTTCCCATAAGAATCCCTATTGTCTGTTGGAAAACACGACCTCCGAATTCGACAAAAATACTGTCGATCAAAAATTCAAACATTCTGATTACGTCAGTCTCATTGTACTCCTTGTTTGAATCAACGTGGTTCTTAACAAAATATGTCTTGTCTTTCCCTATAACGAAATAGGTGTATCTGCGTTCTCCATGTTTTGTGCAGAAACATTGATGTATTAAAACTGCCATTACTGTTTTCAGTTTATTGTGTGGCATGGTTGTATAAAGTGTAGAAAAGTCAAAAGTTTGAATGCTATGGCAATGGGTAAGACTGGCTGAGGATAGCTGTTCAAGGAGATCTTTTGAATTTTTAAGAATCCACATTTGATTCACACCGCTTGTTGAGTTAGTGGACAGATACTGCATATACACAAACAAAGGGTGCTCATTAACTTGGTTGTAGGTTACAATAAACCATTAGATGATATGGGCGCATCCATTTTATGAAGAGAAGATGCAATGGAGATTTCAAAACATGGCTCGCTGTGATTGGTCGTTAATAAATGTGAATTGCGTGGTTTATCTGAAACTACTATAACATGGTAATGTTTGCAAAATAATATATTCTTTTTATTCGTGATCTGCCATATATGGGAACGTTTATTTCAATGGCTATTTTTAGCGGTGATTTTGTGCGAAATTGACGGTGGTCACTAAAAACCGAAAATTACGATGAGAAAAGCAATGGGAAGCCCCTGTTTTTTTCTTGCCGAAAGTTTTGTCGGGTAATGAAGTTCAGTAATTAAAAATGTCTGGGATGAAAATTTATTTGGTGAATTCTGTAGACAAGGGTTCGTTACTATTGTCGCCTATGGGAAAATTAATGGTTTATTGTAACCTGTAGGATAACTTAGCTCTATAAAATAGTGAGATGCGGGCACTATAAACAGGTGGTCAGTTTTGGCAAGTTAAAACAAAATAATACAAAACCAAAATTTGAAAGTATGATAGTGTATCTATGCGATATATTATCTCAAGAACATATACACCATATATGAAATAGGGCACACATCTCTCGCACAGTCTTAATAAAACATGAAAGGATATGGAGTAATTGGACATGAGACGAAGTCTCTAAAAATACAGGTAAAACCAAACAATATAAAAGCAAATATAACTCTTCTGAATAATGTCTTTTCTGTAAACTTTCGGGTGATTGGTCAAATTTGGTGTCAGGAAATATCTATTTAATTTCTATATCTTTTTTCAGAATAATTATATGATTTATGTTTTAATCATCACAACATGATCAAGTGATATTTATAGCAAACAAAACTAAACAGTTTCGATCCATGGTCTGAGAATGCAAATTGAATGCTTTGAATCGATTTATACAGACAATGCGGTTCAAAACCAATTTTCGAACCGTTCTAGCATAAAAGCCTAAGTAGGGATAATTAAACGGTATTTTCGGAATTCTATCTAGCAATCATACAGTTGGAATACGTTTAACTGTATTGCAAATAAAAAATACGGTTCCAATTTTAGTCTATTTTACTGAAACTTTCGCAGTCAAGTTAGAAGTAACCATAAATGAATAAAAAATGTTATCAGTCGTTTTCAATAATTGGATGGCAAATATTTTTATTCCAAATTCGGTAAATTTCAAATTACTCCCATAGACCAGTGTATATGGATATTTTACCGACATGACTTAGGGACCTGAGACAATATTCTTGAATATGAAGCTACCAGTTTGGGTTTTGATGAAAATCTCAAATGCAATTCCTTTTTAACTCTACCAAGCATGTTTGTTTAATTTTTCTGTAAGTGAGTTTGTTTTTAATTCAATAATAACTTTATTCTCAAAAAACAAGCAACGGTACAGAGATAACATATACAGGATACATCAACATAAAATTAAGTTACAAATGTACAAACATAGAGGCACAAAGCAATGTGTAAATTACTGCAGAAAAACAAGTATAACAAATTTATATAAACACTACCCTGGAGAATCTATTTAGGCATCAACCATTTTCTTATGGGGGGGGGGTGAGATTTTCTTGTCGTTAATTATTTTTTTTTCAGAACCTTCTTTCGACAAAATATTTTTACTATTTTTGGCTACAATGCAAAATCAAGAATTTATATCGATCCGCTGGGCCTTCAAAATTTTTTTTTTTTAAATCCCGGCCCCTCCTAATATGAAAATGGTTCTTGCCTTAGCAAATAATGAGTGTTGAGAGTAACTTATATTATTCGATTGCAAAATTCTTGGATTTGCAAGGTGACTTGAAAAAGTGGTTTCTGACAGCCCAATCTAGATTCTTTCAGTCGTTATATTTTAGCTATGAAATTTCTATATTGACAAACAAAAAATATAAACACCTTTAAAACAAAAAGATAAAAAGGAAAGACTTTTACAACCTAAACTAATGTCTACATTGCAAGTTTTGTGTAATCTGGTGATTTTTTATTCATTTTCTCTTAACAATCACTTAATCTGTATAAAAGTGTACTTGTTTGACCTATTTTTCTTTGAATTTTGATGTGCTATAAGATGTGTTCAATTGCTATTATATTCTGTTTTATTAATTGAACTGTTTTGCATATTTTCGTTTTTCTTAAATGGTACAGCACTTGCGTTAATTTTCATCAAATTAAAACTGCATTCAAATTGTGATACTTCGGCTTAATTCTATTGTAGGTGGTTCTTTCCAAAATCGAAGTCTTTTTAGTTAAGAGACAAATTTATTTATTCAGGCTATTCTTTCCCATGCCAAAATCAAAGTGATGTAACTTATTCGTTTAACCAAAAAAATATATCTTCAGTGACCTCTTCAGTGGGAATATGCCCATATATATTCCATATGCATGTGTATTAGAGAAATTTGCTGGTAATATGTGCATAGATATTCCTTTTGCATGTGTATTGGGAAAAAAAATTGCTGCCAGACAGCATGTCCCATGAACTTTTCTCTTCCCATTGCTATCTCTTCTTGGAATTTTTTGTTCAACAATAACAATACCAATAAGTTTTATTGTGAAATTACAATTGATAACAGAAAACACCTACAATGGCCAAAAAAAACACAAACGAAAGACAAGAGAGAAACGTAAATAATGATAGGAAATCGGGATAGCCGGACTTGGTACCGGCACTAGCAAAAGCTAGCATAAAGTTAAACCGATTTGTGAGTACCTTAACATCCCGTTTCTCTATCTCGTTTCCCATACATATACGAACAAAAACCAAATGTCAAATGTCCTGGGGCAAATTATGGGCGAAAACGAATATTTGCGATATCCAATAATCGAAGAAATCTCCAAGGCTCCAAGTCAAAAAAACTTTGATTCTAATTTTGGCAAATTTCCTGAAACTCTCGAAGACCTGTTATATTCTGGAATTCTACCTAGCAACCATACCTTTTTCCATTCCTTACAAAACGAATCATTGTTTTCAATATAAAGACTGTAAAAAAAGCTTCTGCTCTGGTAAATTTCCTGAAATCCTCAGACCAGTATTTTCGGGGAATTCAACCTAGCAACCATACCTTTTTCAATCAGTAACAGTGATTGTTTTCAATAGTAAGACTGTGTTTTACTAAAATTTTTGTCTTTAACGTTTCAAAAATGGTAAATGCATCTTTTTGACAGTCTGACTTGTCTTATACTTTATTACTTTTAATGCATAACCTCTCAGACCTGCGAATGAGGGAGGTCAGTTTCAATTATAAATGGATGTGAGCTATGTTTTTAGACCTCTTTTAATTTAAAATAGGCATCTCTGTATTTGCTTTTTCTTTTATTTGATCACAATACAAAGGATTGTTATTACACTTCAACTGGAATTTACTTTACTTTCTAGTATACAATTTCATTTAATTTCACAATTAAAGCAAGTTTTGAAGATACGCATCAAATACATGTTGGCTTAATTAAGCTATAAAAGGATCACAGTAATAAAGATTAGGGATTGGCCAGAAATAAGGGGATGGCCATTTGATCCTCAGATGGGGCCTGACAAATTTTGTCGAGTCAGAATATTTATTCAAATTTTTGCAGGTCACAAAATTTATTTTCAACCACATCAGGGCCAGAAAATTTATGTACTTTCAAGGAGGTTAGGCCAAAATATTCATTTACATGTTTAATTTAAGGTTATCCAAGCCCACTCTGGGAAAAAATGTTGATCTCTTTTCTTACTATAAACTCATATCTTGTATTTAGAAATCAAAGTTTGTAGATTTACCAGACCTCACATCCATACAATAATATAAGTAAACAGCACTGTCGTCAGGGCATAGTGAAAGTGGTTCTCGTATAAATCGTGAATCCGGCCGACTTTGTGTTTTTTTTCTAAATCCTGAGATGAGTTATTTAAAACTGATCCAATTCTCGGTGCATTTATTTCCCGAAATCCGGGCATAATTGTAGAAATAACGAATTCTTGAGTTTAAAAGCATCCCGAATCCCCCCCATTTGTATCGGTATTTCATTTGGACAATATATATACATCTATATATTTTAAACAATGCCTACAAGTCTTAGTTGCAAGACATAGTTTGGATTCGGGAAATGTTCTAGAGGCTTTGTATTTCATGTATTTTATTCATTATTAGATGGCCTCCTTGCTTTCGTGTAATACTTCCTTGTTATTATTTGATAAGTGTACAGCTTATGACGTCAGCGATCGATAATCTCCGAATGTATACGAGTGGCTAAGAAGATGTACAGTAATAAGCACACCTGTATTAAAATGTCGTAAACCATAAAGATTTTTTTTTTCAAACTTTAGAATTGTGTATTATTGATATAAATAAAAGCAATAGTAAAATTTCAAAGATCATTAATTTTGGAGTCATGTGGCACTTTAAATAACTCAAAAATTTTCATGATACGCTCGAGATTGTTATGTTATTGTGATTACACGGAAGCAGTCTAGCACGTGCTTAGTCGAACTTGTTAATTTACACGTGTCAGACATGTTTACAGGAAAAATAACATTAGTTTCCTCATGACCCTGTAACATTTAATCGCCACAACATGTATTCTATAAGATTTTTCAGGTCAGAAGTATGTACTTCATCTAAGAGATAACATCTCAATTGATTAAAGTAATTGATAAAAGAAGAAGTTTTATGCACCATATGCTCTTCGCTGAGGCCACGTCGAGTATTGCATGATATGAAATCAAGATGAATACAAAAGGAAACATTGAAATGGACTAAGTAAATCGCATAAAAACGGACAAAATCACACTATTATAAGCAACTCTAGGTTATCATAGAAAACGACACCGAGCACGGTGTTATTTTTTACTTTTAAAGGTATTTTATAATACGAGACTTCTGAATCGCACTCAAACCGGAATAAAGTCCTGATACTATACGAAAAAATCAATACATCCATACATTGAGAGGGAATCACTGTTGAGATAAGGTGGTTTATATTGAATCTGTTGTAGCGCCCCAGGTTAATGTTTTTTCGTCAAATTGAATTTAGTTAAATGGTTGTTATGTAGGAACAATTATTAGTGTATACACTCCAATTTCATAAATACTTTGTTTTTATGTGGTATATATTTATTTGAATAGGTCAAGAATCCAGCCACTAGTATTCCGCCTTCAATAACACTACAGTTCCTCTCTCACTATCTCTTCGTCCAATACGTTGTTAGGGTGAAATTTTTGATTGACACTACTACACCAGTGCTGGATATTCTCTCGTCCCGAAACTACTTCCGGTGTAGTGGAATAGTCTGTCAAGTCCTCGTCCTATGTCTAAACAGCAGACATCTATCACACTATACATCGTTCATATTTTTTTTTCATTATCAGCTGAGTGACAGAATTATTGTGACAGTCGAAAATTTTTAAACTCATTGTAATTAGGTGGATGTGTAATTTCTTTCTGGGTCTGATATTCCGTTGGTGGTCTATCCGTCAATTGGTAAATATTTGATGGAAAATCACATTTTTAGATAATATTAGGTTTATTCCGTTACTTGTGCATTAATTTACGGTATTTGAAAATATTTCATGGTAGTAGAAATAAACCGTTACACGTTTGTGCCCGCTGTACCACAGAATTTTGCCCCTACACCATCAAATATTTCATTATTCACTTTACTTCATTGTTGTTAATGAAATGACACATTTAGATTGGTATAATTGATTAACAAAATAAGAATAATAACCTTAGAAATATATCCACCCCATCCCCCCACAATATAACCTAAACTTACCTATTGCTATCATATATTCATCGAAATTTTCACTAGAAAATATTTCCCAGTTTCCACTAAAATTAGCCATTTTTCACAAATTCATGTCGACAGATTAGAGGCAGTACTATTTATTTATATATGTATGAAATGGATTTGCCGTTATTAATGGGTCTGTCATAAATTATGGGAGTGATTTATTTGACAGACATCTTTCATACCGCACCGAATTATCTTCCAACGAAACTTGACAAAACTATCTTCCGATCCTGTGATGATAAATCCTGATTAATGAAGAAATGCCAAAGTCTGAATACTTCAGGCGTTCTGGTGAATAAAAACATGCACTTCCAGTAAATAAATCTCAGAGTAGGGCAAAGGTATACACATACAATATTGTGTAAAAACAAAACAAAACAAAAAAACTATAATTTTTTTTGCTGGCATTTCAATAAAAAAATCAAACAAAGCTGGTTAATTCTAGTGAAAAAAAAAAAACAAAACAAAACAAAATCAGTACAAAGAAAAAAAATAAAAATAATAAAAAAATAATAAAAAAACAGACAAAAACGAAAAATAAAAGGTAATCACTAATGATAAAGTTCTTAATGAGAACCTCATTGTTCTTTTTTTATAGAACACAAAACACTTCTTGCTTCATATAAAAAAAAGATTGATTGATTGATTGATTGAATATTGTTTAACGTCTACTCAGCAATATTTCAGCTATATCAAAACGAGAACAAGTTTGTTAATAAATAATCACTTTGGGGTATGGAAAGGGTCATGGGACGGAAAATTCTGACTGCCACTGGAAAAGTAGGGTGAAATCGAAAAGGGCGGAGAATTTAGCCTTGTAGCCGATCACCTACGGACCACTCCAAAAAAGCTTGCTACAAGGGTTCTTTAACGTGCAGGAATCGTGGCATTTCTTCCAACACGTGGACCTGAGTTTACATCCCATCCGAAAGATGGGTTGTGTATTTATTAATCCCGCAGAACCACGGAATGGGTCCTATTTCTATATCCCGGGACCCTCGGGGTCAGCCCCCGTTTAGGAGGGGTCACACCCCGCAGCCGCAGATACTAGGTCCTATTTCTATATCCCGGGGTTCCCTCGGAGTCCTCCGTTAGGAAGACTCATACTCCAAGCTCAGAGGATGCTGCGGGCCTATTCATAAGCCGGGACCGCGCACGGCGGTATATAAAAAAAGAACCGGTTACAAAATTCAACACAAAAAAGATGTTGCGATTGATAAAAAACATCGCATTGTTCAATGATAATGACAATTGCACATATTTGCCTTAAAGGGTGCGACACATTTTAATAGGCTAAAGTTGACCCTGATAAACCAATATACTACATATGATTGCCAAGTAGCAAAAAAAAACAATTAAAAAGTAAGAATAAACTAGATTTGCAATTGCAAGCAATAGCTAATGTCGCCCCCAGACCACCAATTCAATTCCATTTTGTTCGCAGCGTCAAAATCTACCTAAAAATAAATTTTCGTTGAAATCGGATAAAGCTGTGACGTTTTTTGGCGGCCTTTTCGGACATCTCAGCCAATTTGATTTTTTTCCATTGGATCTTGTGTGCAGTGTCAGATTATGCCTATAACTCAATTTTCGTTGAAATTGGACGAGGTTAAAAATTTTACGTATTTTGGCAGCCATCTTGGAAATGGCGGCCATTTTGAAAAAAAAAAATTCTCATAAATTCCTTCCTATCAATTCAAATGTATGGAAGAAAATAATAATAACAAAAAGCAAAGAAACGGAGCAAAAAACAATATATCACAGGAGAACTAGATTTATAAAACTTTTAACAATCAGCTATTTATAGTGCAGGTATCTACCTTTATCAACTACAACACATTTATTAAATTTATTTTCCATTCAGTGAGATGGCAGTAGAGGTAGCTTTGTGATTTTTATCACTATATTTGAATCCAGGGAAAGAAACTCGATTTTTTCTTTCCGAAGATTAGAAATGTCACTAAAAACTCGTGCACCTTATGGCTAACCATTATCCCGGTATCTGACTTTGTAGTACTTATAGTTAATAGACAATTGTTAGGAGTTATGGGGTAGGGTTTCGTTTGAGGGTTTTGTGGTTGGACCTTAATGTCTATGTAAGGTCTTAGTATAAACATGTCCGACTGCAGATCCACTGTCATGTCTATATGGCAATCTAGCGACTTATCGAAATACCGGCCTATCGCTTGTGAAAAGTCTATGTTACGTGCTGATGACTTGTCTACAAATCGATCTGTGGACATGTCTTAATGCTTTGTCTTCACGCCGACCTGCCGACTTGTCTTTATGCTGTATTGCCAACCTGCTGAAATGCCGTTTCACTTTCTGCCTTCAAGCATGATTATGTTTTTGCGTTGTATATCTACCCGTTAGAACATACGGTATGCCATACTGGAAAGTGACGATTGACTTGGTTTTGAGAGGAGAAAAACGTATTCGCGGACTGACCGACTGGTGGCAGAAAAGTTTTAAAAGCTTCAAGTATGAAAATAAATATTTTCGAACTTTGTTTTGATCGGTATTTGTACGTCATTATATTTTGATTTAACCATAGGAAATTCGAAATGCATGTGGTTTAGATCACCATTAAACAGAGTTTAATAGCAAAATTGAAGTATTTCTGCAAGACGTATTCGTTTTATATCTGAATTATGTCTTTCTACAGGAATGAAATCTCTGCAGTGGTTAGTTATGATAAGGTGCTATTGTTTTTCCATCCTTACTGAATTTCATTATATAATAATGCTAAAACAGCAATAGATTGCAATGAAATACGATGTTTTCAATCATTGAATGAAAGGATAAGGAGTAAATACACATGTACATGGTAAAGCCGAGCGATGGAACAACGCTTTTACTGTTGTTATCTTAAATTCACCATAAGGCCTTCAGCGGATTTCATATCTAAATGTCGAACAACGCTGCATTCATGCTTTTGACCCCTATTTACGCGGGATAATTGACTACAATCGCTGTCATCCGTTGCCCGACAAGACAATTAAGACTGACCTCTCCTTACGACTGTAAGACAATTACAACGTATTAACAACCATAGGGTACTCATCGAGTCATCTGCAAGAAAACAAGACTTAAGAAAATCATAAGATGTGGTCGCTATATGAACAACTTTTGGAAATTACAAAAAAATGCCAAAAAGTGTATAGAAGGTGATCGAATGTGACGAAATGTGGTTCCTATTAGCACAGTTTTTTAAAAGACAAAATTGTTGAATGCATTTTCTATAGTGGCAATGTTAAATTCTTCACGCACTGGTGCGGGAAACAAATAGACTCGTGGAATTATTTTGTCGCGTTAATTTTGCATCTTCTGACGACATCTAAGTTTTTATTATTTTGATATAATTATGTAAACAATCATTTTCTTACCAGGAGGACCTCGGACATTCTTTTCGCTTATAATTTTTTTCAGAACCTTCCATCGACAAAATATTTTTTATTCCTGCATGCGATCTAAATAAAAAATCCTAGCCAACACCACCCCCCCCCCCCCCCCCCCCAGAAGAATATAAATGTGTCTGCAGTATATAATACATTCTAATGGCTATTGCAAAATCCAGCTTGTAAAACAAACCATTTTAACTCGAAAGCCACAAAGTGGCAGAAGATCCTAGAGATGTCACGTGATCGCTTTAGAAGGTAATATTAAAATGAGCTGCGTGCTTCCGATCAAATATGGTTTGTAACTTGCTTTCAAACTCTGTTTTCTTGAGTCGAATAGTGACGGCGTTGCTTTCTGATATTGATAATGACAAACAGTATATAAATATTCACTTTCCTGTCTCTATAAAGAAAATTCAGTGCTTGTTGCGTAATTATTTGTCATAACAATCTGGGTAGAGGAAAAGCGATTCGGATTCCCCATATCAGTATTTGTTACTCACATGTATTGGCTATTTATAAAATACATACGATAATCATCCCTTTCGATTATTCTTACGTATTACGAAAATTATAACCTATATAAGTTATGCATCATATTTGTGTGTGTTAAACGAATCAATGCTCTAATTTCCTAATAACTCCTTTATTTTTCTATTTATTTATAAATGCCCGTTCCAAGTCGGGAATATGACGGCTTGCCAAAAAATGCTCTGTGTTGGGTTGTTTCCCTGATTCTGTCGTATTTTATTAGGATTTTCTCTTCGATCGATTCGGACTTTTGTTGTCCGTTTTATTATGATATTCAGGGCTTTCTAGTTTCAGCTTTGATACTTTGATTTACTTATGTTGACAGTCAAATTCTTTCATTGAGCAACATGTAACAAATCTACTTCTAGATGATTTGGATAACTATCAGATATCGTAAACTGTTTCTACGCGAGCATTCAAAATACGCCTTCTTTATTTCAAAGTCAGTATGAAATCATAACGATTGAAACCAGATGCAATGCCTCTATGTTGAACCCTTTATCATTATACATACTGTAAATTCCTGGCATTATTTCCATTTGCAACTAAGATTCTGTGCAATTTGAAATTTCCACTCTGGGTATACTCCCAAAAGACTTTAATAGACATAAAGGTAAAGGGAAAAGTGAAGCAAACCACAAATTAAGAAAAGGATACTATACCTGGCACTGCATAAGTAGTAGTTATTACTCTGAGGGTGTAAGCCCGATGGGTTATAACTGATAGGCTAATGATAACTTTTATAAAGCCATGCAACCGAGATATAAAAAAATAATTATCATACCATATCAAATTTATTCATCACTTATTTAAGATTTCAGTAAAAAAAAAAGAATTGCACACATCTCTTTGCTGAAGGAAAATCAATTGTCGTTTTGTCAATCATGTAAAAGCTAAAGTAAATGCTGACCAATCAATATAGTTGGCAGTCACGTGATTGCTATTAACGGAATTAAAAACGAATGATAATTTTTTACTTAGTTGAGATAATCGAGTTACATTCAATACCACGTAATTGAAATATCCTTTCCCGTTACTGTATTTGTTTTATAATGATGTTGTTTATTATATATGGTCCACGTCGGCCGAAGAGCCACCTTTTGACTAATGTACTAATAATGTTGTATGAGAGTTTACGTATTTTGTATTTCTAATGTTTTGCTTGAACCGAAATCGAGTAATTTTGCAAATAAAGACTATCCGATTGTATTTAAGTGTATTTAGCGTTTCGTGCGTTGACATGCTATCACTTGCACTTGGCCCATGCCTCGACTAGTGGAATTTTTATCCCCAAAGGTATCACAAGCCCAGTCACAAAGTACTTAGGTACTTTCCCTAAAACCGATAATTTGAAAACTTACAATATTTTTTAACGGTAAAGAAATTTTATAAAACTATTGAATATCCCCTTCATACAAAATTCTGTCATATTTGATATTGGTGTAACTTTATGACCTTTTGGTAATTTGTTCTATGTCAGCATTTTCATTACAACAAAAGTTTGAATTTTATCTTTATTGAAGAGACATTAGTTGACGAAATGTCAATCTGAAAAACTATAATTTAACTACATTTTCGGTATTTTGCTGTTTTACCTTATATCCTGAAGATACAATACATACGGTGATGTTTAGAAGAACAACTTACTGATATAAAGGTTCTATTGTGCTCTAAAGCATTTTTGTATGTCTGTTCATGCGTCGCAAGTATTAGTCTTCAAACGACGACATTGGTAATCAAAACCATACAAAATAATAATAAAAACATGGTAGACAGGAGAATAATCTTTAGTACAATGTACATCTACAAAAAGTGCCAAGATGGTGGCTTAGTATCGTAATGGAACTTTTGTTGTCATTTTAGACGGTCTTCATGAATTCGCGCTTTCGGCATGGGTAATATTAGGCTGAACCTTTTAGTGCAGCAACCCTGTCTTTGCAATTGAATTTGTTTTTTTAAACTCCGTTGATTTGAGGTGGTTTCCCTAAAATGTATTTCATTACATTAGTATTAATGTACTGATTACGTCACGAGTGTATGCGATTTAATCATAATAATTACATAATCGTATAACAAAATCCTTCATACTTTCTGAAGAAACGTCGTTTTTTAACTCTCGCGGCACTACAAATATTTCGGAATGTAACCAGTCATTGCCAGTACCGATAAAAAGCAATTTCTTCTTCAGTCAGCACACTTCCAATTACTGTATCTGAACATACTTATCATAAAAATTGAAACACACCATCCTGGTATTTTGTTCTGACATTTGGTCTTCTTAATATTTGCCGAAGAGATATACATTGTTCTTCTGTAGAATTGTAATTAATGCAATTTCTTATTTTATGGTTCGTGCACACAATTTTCCTATGTAGGAACTGTGTATAAAGCTTTTCTGTCAAAAAAACACGAATTTATCTTTTTATTTTGTCTCTGTATGTATATAATTTCATATAGAATCCACAATCCTATCAAGTGAGAAACGACATTTCTACGCAAGAGATAAATTTTCAAGCCTCGCGTTTAAGATATTTGAAAATTTAACTATCGAGAGTGTAGAAATGTCGTTTCTCAAGATTTACGGTTGTGGATTTTATTTCTCTAATGATTTCAAAGAGATTTTGGACAGAAACATGACCCCCCCCTTTTCTGATGATTCGCAATCAATGTGTTCTTTGAGCATTACGTCATTAGGCATGGTCGCCTTTTTTTCATGACACCACAATGGTAAAGTCGAAAGACGGCAAACATATTTGACGTAATAATTGAATTTCATTCAATCATTTGCCGAGAACAACATTCGCTCTAGAGAGGAGAAACGTATTTCTCCCATTGTCCAGGAAACGTGAAAACAGGACAGAAATTAGAGAAATTGATATTACCAGTAAGCATAATGGATAATGGAATCTACAAAGTATAACTGACAGCACCATGACACAGAAAGTCTTATAGACTGTATCTTTCTTGCATATGGAAATAGTTACCTATGGAACGGTTATGTATATTGTGAATATCAAAATCAACCAGTTGATCATATAGTGATAATCAACAGGGACTGCTGGAAATCAATGAAAACACAAGGTTTCACTGATAGCATTTGCGTTTATAAGTCAACGCAGCTCTTGGGGTATGCAGACAGCCAAAATGTCAATTTCACGATGCTTTATACATGTGCATCATAAGTTATATGTCATCACTATACAGTACCCTTTCCACTGACAATCGCGTCTCGACGAAAATCAAAACTATAATAATGGAAGTTTATGGTTGAAGTTATAAGCCTAATGCTTATAGTGAAAAAAATAGGGATGGTTTTAACAGGTTGGGAACTAGCCTCATTATAATTGTAGTGAAAACTATTGTGATGGTATAGTCATATGCACCATGATCAAAGATATAAACATCGTGACGGAAGTCAAAAGCATGATTGAGGTCAAATGCATTATGGTGAAAGTAAAATGCATAATGATGAAAGTCAACTGGATAGTGATGGAAGTAAAAATATCCTGATGGAAGTAAATTATATAAGGATAAAAGGTCACTGTATAATGATGGAAGCAAAATTCATCGAAATACACAACAAAACAAACATGTAGAAGTCAAAAGTACTATGATGGAAGTCAAATACTTAAGGATGGAAGTCAAATGCATCGTGTTTAAAGTCAAAAGCATCATAATTGAAGTCTAATGCATAATAATAGAAGTCAAAAGCATAATGATTGAAGTCAAATGCATCGTGACTGATGAAAGTCAAAAGTACCATAATTGAATTCACATGCATAACGATTGCATTAAATATATCGCGATGGAAGTCAAAAGCATAACTTTCAAAGTCAAAAGCATAATGATTGAAGCCAAATGCATAATGATGGAATTCAAATGCACAATGGTGGGGTCAAAAGCATTGTTACTGAAGTCAACAGTTTCATACCAAAATTCAAAAGGACAATGGTGGAAGTCAAAGGCATAACGGTGGAAGTCAATAACTTTAGTCAAATACAGCATACTTGAAGTCAATTGTATTATGATGAAAGTCAAATAAATAATGACTGATGTCAAATGCATAATGATGGATGTAAAAGTCATAATAATGAAAATCGAATGCATAATGATGAAAGTAAAACGTTTATAATGGAAGTCAAATACTAGTAAATAATGAATTATATTGATGAAAGCCATAAGCATAATAATTGAAGTTGAAAGCATGATGATGGAAGTCAAAAGCAAAATGATGAAAAATTCATAATGATGCAAGTCAAAAGTCAAATGCATAATGATTGAAGTCTTCTGAATAATGATGGAAATCGAATGCATAATAATGAAAATTAAAAAAATTATGATGGAAGTTAAAAACATGATGATAGAAGTCAAAAGGATCGTGAATGAAGTCATAAGCTAAATAATTGAAGTAAAATGTATCATGATGGAAGTAAGATGCATCATGATGGACTTCAAAAGTATTATGATGGAATACAGATCAAATTTATCATGATGACAATTAACACCTTGATAAAAGTACAGACAAAAATGGAAATTAAAGCATCGTTATGTTGTCCGATGCATTGATCAGAGTGGAATGTAAACATATGGTGATGGTCAAACAACATCGGTATGGAAGTAAATTTATCATTATGGAAGTCAAATTCATAGGGATGGAAGTCAAATGCATTATGATGGAAGTCAAGTGCATCGTTATGGAAGTAAACAATATCATGTGACAGTCAAATGCAACGTGTTTATATTCAAAAGTGTAGTGTTGGAAGTCAAAAGTTTTATGATTGAAGTAAAATGCATCATAATGGAAGTAAATTAATGATGGAAGTAAAAATATATCATGTGTAAGTCAAATGCATCGAGTTTGCAGTCAAAGGTATAGTGAAGGAAATCAAAAAGTATCGTGTTTGAAGTCAATAGTTTAATGATTGAAGTAAAATTCATTATTATGGAAGGAAATTAATGATGGAGGCCAAAGCAAAATAATGGAAGTCAATTAATGACGAGAGTCGAAGGCATAATGATGGAAGTCAAACGTATAATGATGGAAGTCAAAACGTATAATAATGGAAGTCAATTGCATAATGATGTCAGTCAAAAGCATGATGATTGAAGTCGACAGCAAAATGATTGAAAATGCGTAATGATGGAAGTATTATATCATGATAGTTATTAACAACACCGTGATGAAAGTAAGGACCAGATATGGAAGTTGAAAGCATCATGATGGTGTCCGATGCATGGATCACAGTGGAATGTAGAAGATCGATGATGGTAATAAAAACACATCGGTATGGAAGTCAGAAGTCAAATACATAGTGATGGCAGTCAAACGTATTGTGTTGGAAGTCAAAATTATTATGATGGAAGTAAAATGCATAATATTGTAAGTCAAATGCATGATGTAAATGGATCGTAATGGATATCTATTAACGATGGAGGCCAAAGACACAATAACACAGGTCAATTAATGATGGAACTAGAAGACATAATGATGGAAGTCAAAAACATAATGATTGGAGTCAAAAGCATAATGTTTCAGTTGTATTTCAAAGGCGTGATGATTGAATTTAAAAGCATAATGATGGAAGTCAAAAGGATATAGATGGAAATCAAATGCCTCATGTTCCAGGTCAAAAGCAAAATGAGGAATCAAAGGCATAATAATGAAAGTTAAAAGCATTGATTGAAGTCAAAAGCGTATTGATGGAAATCAAATGCATCATGATGGAAAGTTAGCAGCATAATGATGGAAATCAAATGAATCATTGTGGAAATCAAAGGCATGATTATGGAAGTTAAAAGTATTTTGATGGAAGTCAAATCAAATATGTCATGATGGAAATTTACACCGTGATAAAAGTTGAAAGTGGCTAAAGATAGAAGTTGAAAGCGTTATGATGGTAGTCTGTTGCATGGATCAGAGTGAAATACAATTTATCGATATGAAAATTAAAGGCATACTTAAAGTAGTAAAACGCCAATATGGAAA
This sequence comes from Modiolus philippinarum, assembly GCA_002080025.1. Lineage (NCBI taxonomy): Eukaryota > Metazoa > Mollusca > Bivalvia > Mytilida > Modiolidae > Modiolus > Modiolus philippinarum. Next base: position 19,239 of record MJUU01050440.1, read on the forward strand.
AAAATAAGGAACCAAAAGTATCGTTATGGCAGTTAAAATCATGGTTGTTACAGTAACAAATATCAAAATTACCAATAAAAGAAAGTCTTACAAATTACGAAGAACGAGAGCAAGAACAATATGGTGATAGTAGGTAAGAGAGATTTTAAGGATACAGGTTCAAAACAAAATAGAATGTTATATCCGTCTTTATCTTTTTCAGATGTTAAGGACTGTATATAAACTTAGTCATGGTTACGCGTTATTGTCACATATATTATAAATGGCTTAAATGTGTCTGTCAAAAGTTTACATAGTAAACTATATTATAAATGTTATGTATGTTATATATGCATTAAATAGACCAACATGTTTATAAAGAAAGGTAAAATAACTGTTGATTTCCAGGAAATAAAAAATGTAACAGGTGAATATAACTATAAATGGTAACCAAATAACAAATATTTACTGGTATAAACTTACAGAGTTCTTATACTTAACAAGTCTTATGTTGAACATTTAAGCAGTCTAATATACGTGGTTTTGGAAAAAAAGCTTTGTCGTGTATAGGGTAATTCAAATTAATCTAACAATCATCTTTTTCCTTCGTTTTTAGTTTTGTTTCATACGTCAAAACCCATTCAATAAATCATATTTTCATACTATGTTATGTACTGGTGTCACTCAAATATTTCATATATGTATATGTAATAAAAATATGGTTGTGTCATCTTAAAGGTCAAACACAGTTTAACTATTTAGCAAAAATCCGAATTTATGAATAAATTACATTTTATACCTTTTTTTTTACAATCCACCTTTTTTTGTTTCATTACTGAAACTATAATTTTTTAGATCCTTTCATATATCTATTCCACTACAAGAAGGTAAGCTGTGATGTTAGATATTGAATAAAATCAAATATATGCATTGACAGAAGAACATAAACCCATTGTACGTTTCAACGAATAATATAAAACACCAGTTTGATGCTTTGGTTGTTTTTTTGTTTTTTTTATTGTATTTTTTTGTTTGTTTGTTTCTTTGTTTGTAACAGATGATTTAAATTAACCTATCTATATTTTATCACGTAAATTTGTAACTCGGATTTTCTATTTTAATAGGCCGTTTTAACTTGTGTAGATGCAATGAAGGTGACACATGGAAATGCGTCATCATGTCATTGAGTTATGCACTATGTGTTGGTCAAGCATGTTGTTGTTCATTGCTTTGAAAGAGTATTGGCTATTCATGGTATGTAAGAATGGTTGGGTATTTATTGTGCGATAAAAGGACATGTTATTATTCACGGTGTGCTCGATAGGGCATTATGTTATTATTATGTGTTTTAGAATAGTGTCGTGTTATTTATTGTGTGTTAAAAAGTTTTGTGTTTTGTTGTGTACTAGAAAGGTGTGTTGTTATACATTTAATGAAGGAAAAGTGTAGTATTCATTTTGTGTTTGATGCATGATGCTATTCATTTTGTGTTGGAAGGACATGGTGTTATTCATTATTTGAAAGAAGGTGTAGTGTCATTCAATGTGTGTTTGAATCGAGTGGTGTTATTCATTGTGTGTTTGAAGAGCATGGTGTTTTCCATTTCTTTCAAGAGTTTGGTGCTATTCGATGTGTCTTTGAAGAAAGGTATGTTATTCATAGTGTGTTGGGAGGGTGTTGTGTTATCCATTGTTTTGGAAGGATGTGGTGTTATTCATTTTGTTGTAATGGAAGGACATCGAAGGACATGGTGATTTTCATTGGATACTTGAAGGTTTTTGTGTTATTTGGTGTATGGAAGAAGGGTATGGTGTTATTCATTTTGTTACGGAAAGATGCGGTATTCATGGTGTATTGGAGCGACGTTGTGTTATTCAATATGTGTTAGAAGTGTTTGGTATTAGATATTGCTTGTCAGCAAGGTGTAGCATTATTCGTTGTGTACAGTTACAAGGATGTGTTGTAATTCATTTTGTATTGGGGTGTGGTGTTATTCATTGTTGTGTAAGAAAGGTTTGAAGTTATTCGTTGGGTCTAAGAATACGGATGTGGCGTTATTCGTTGCTTGTAAAAAGGGTGTTTTGTTTTTCATTGTGCTTTATTAGGGTGTCATGTTATCTTATGTGTGTTAGAAAGATGTAAAGTTATTCGTTGAGTGTTAGAATGGTGTGAGTTATTCATTGTGTGTTATAAGGATGTTGTTTAGTTCGTTGGGTGTTTGAAGAGTGCGGCTGAATTCGTTGTGTGTTAGAAGGGTGTGTGTTATTCCTTGTGTTTTAGAAATAGTAGGGTGCCCAAGAGACGAGTTTTCCGATTTTGGGTTAACGGAATAAAACACACCTGTATTATACATGTTTGGAGAGAGGATACCATGGCGCATCGAAATGACGATGTCGTAGAGATTGAATTTAGTCACATTTTATTTTAGATGGGGTCAAAGGTCAGCTCCTAAAATTTGGAAAATTTTGATGCATTTTAAAGTTAGCTTGATTTCACAGATAAAACTGCAACGAAATTCGAATATTGTTGTAAATTTTTTTGGGGGATAGTTCTTTAGTTTTAGTTTTTATAATGATTTGTCTGTTTACTTTATTCAACAAGTTTCAAAGGTAAAAGGCCCGTCATTTTGAATATTTGCACCTCCGTGATATGTGGGGTTCTTTCGGATATAAAGAACTGCGCATTTCTGACTTTTATAGGATTTTTCTTTAAAGGAAAGCTTGAATTTAATTTTAAAACTAACCGCTAAAAAATAAACTAAGTTTCGGAGAAATAAATCTTACTTCTGTTATTGGTATAAATAAGTCAATTTTCCCCAAAAAACACACACTGCCATAAATCTTAGTAAAATCGTTTCCACTGAAACAAAACCTAAAATATTATCTGAAGTGACATGGAAATGTGATTTTAAACGTGAAAACAAATACATTTGCTTGGAAAATCAAAACATAAGCAATGTAAAATTGTTACTAGATTCCCGCTATTTAACTAGACTTGGGCAAGTCAAGTAGTTTTGACAAGAAATGATTAGAGTTATCTTTCGTTGTACACTCAAAAGAACATGACCAATTGCCATGCTCTCCTTATCGACTAAAATTTGAAAGTTTTACGCAAATTAGGGCTTTTTATTTGTTGATTTCGCTTTAACGGTGGACATTTCATCCATGATTTTTGGAGCATAGGTACAATTCGTATATGTACTTTCGTTAAAGTTGGAATATTTCAGAAATAAAGCATAGTTATTTCGCATTAAATGAAAATGTCGTTTTTACCCCGATATTAATACCGATAAATTACAAAAACCAGTCAAAAATAATTTGCATTATATGATTCAAATAATTATTTCAGCTCTGGACTTTACCGTAAATAGCTTTTTATTAGCATGTAAGAGAGCACTATTATTTTCTATAACTTTAAAGATACCATATCCCAAGCACTGTTTTAGGGTATCCTTAAAAAAGTCGAAATTGGAGAAATCGTGACCACAGGAACTTTCTACGACAGCTAAAAATTTGAAATTTAATAGTTGTTCTATCATTTACAACAAAAATTAGCCGTGTGTGATTCCGTTTACCCAAACTCGAAAACTAAGCGTCTTTTTGGACCTTGGGCACCCTACTAAAAGGTGTGGTGTTATCCATTGCGAAAGAATGGAATAAAAAAGATAACAGGAAACAGGAAGGCTGTTTTGTTACAGTATTTGTTTAGTGTTAGTAGTTAGTAGAGTTTTACATTATCAATATGTATTTAGAAATGCAGTAGGGTGTTTATTCATTGTGCGTTTATAATGATGTGATGTTATTTATTGTGATTAAAATGGATGTGATGTTATTCATGCTGTGTTAGAATGGTGTGGCGTTATTCATTGTGTGTTAGAAGGTTATGGTCTTATTTAATGTGTTATAAGGGTGTGGTGTTATTCATTTTCTGTTACAATGGTGTGGTGTTATTCAGTGTGTGTTAGAAATGTATGGTGATATTTAATGTGTTATAAGGGTGTGATGTTATCCACTTTGTGTTAGAATGGCGTGATGTTATTTATTTGTGTGTTTTAAGGGCGTGGTGTTATTCATTTTGTGTTAGAATGGTGTGGTGCTATTCTTTGTCTGTGAAGGGTATGGTGTTATTTAATGTGTTATAAGGGTGTGGTGTTATTCATTTTGTGTTAGAATGGTGTGGTGTTATTCATTGTGTGTTAGAAGGGTATCGTGTCATTTATTGTGTTATAAGGGTGGTGTGTGTAGTGTGTTAGAATGGTGTGGTGTTATTTATTTGTGTGTTATGAAGGTGTGGTGTTATTCATTTTGGTGTTAGAATGGTGTGGTGTTATTCATTTTGTGTTTATAAGGATGTGGTGTTATTCAATGTGTTATAAGGATGTGATGTTATTTATTTTGTGCAATAACAGTGTGGTGTTGTTTATTTTGTGTGATAATAGTGTAGTGTTATTTATTTGTATGTAATAAAAGTGTGGTGTTATTTATTTTGTGTAATAATAGTGTGGTGTTATTTATTTGTTTGTAATAAGGATGTGGTGTTATTTATATGTGTGTTAGAATTGTGTGGTGTTATTTATTTGTGTGTTATAAGGGTGTGGGGATACTTATTTTGTGTTAGAATGGTGTGGTTTTATTCATTGCGTGTTTATTAGGATGTGGTGTAATAAAAAGCGAGTTGTGATTCAGTGTTTGTGTTTGGTGTATGTTTGTTGATCATTATGTTATCGCGGTCGTCGAGGACCTTTCCCCTAAAACGTATCGATTAATAGACTGTAATTAATTTACTGTCCTTTTTCACATACTATTAACGGAAATTTAGAAGTATTCTTGATACATTTGAAGTATATTTTAAAAATAAAATGAGACAACGGATATAGCTTTATTATTATAAGTATGTCATCCTCGGGATGTCATCCTCTTAAATTAGAATGCCTAACACGAAATCTGATCCAATTTTTATAATTCATCCATGAATAAATCTTGCAGCCCGTCTTTATCTATTTCTTATTGAAAAAAAATAATCGGGCCAATGTCAAATGTTCCAGGGACTAACTTGAGTATTGAGATAATTCATTGTAAAGTTCCATAAGCTAAATGCCCCTTTGTATTCATAGATGAAACAGATCAACGATTTTCTGTTTGTATTTGATTGAAACAAGTACATGTATTAGGACATCAGCTCGATGAATGTTTCCTTCAGGAAATAGGTTCCCTTTGAGCCTGTGGTACGGTGGAGGGTAGTCTTACTATATTAAACATGATATTCAGTAACGTATATCACGCATACCTGGTCTATACATAAAAAAAAATAGAAAATATAAAAAGATGTTTCTTACCGATTGCTTCTAGGTAGTTTTCGAATCCTGTGCTATTATCAATTTGCCAAACTCCAATAAACTGCGACATGTTTTTAGACATACAATCAATCTCACAATGTAATAAAAAGTAATAACATCCGGCCCATCTCATTAGTAGTTTTTTTTTATTTTAAAGTTTCCGGTGAATTTGCAATTCAAACTCAATGTGTGAACATTTTATATTTATAGTAACATGTAGCAGAAATTTGGACAAGGTACCACTTAGGCCTTTATTTGGTCCTCAAGTTAAAGTTAAATATGCAAGTAAAAAAATTGTGCTAAAACAAACTTTTCGAAACCATCAAATTTTGGCCGGAAAACAATTAAGATTTTTTCATCTAGCAGTGACCTACATTTAAATTGGAGAATAAACATAATTTGCTCAAAATGGTCAAAAACTAGGTAATTGTTCTGGATATACATGTATTTGATTCTTGTAAACATTATTTGGCCGCATTCCCCGACCAAAATGAAATGTCTTAAACTTCTATAAAATTTCATTCTTGTCAAAGCATGCACAGCTACAATCATTTATAATAAAAACTGTGTTAAAGTATGGCATACAAGACCACACAATGTATTTTATTATAACTATTTGAATGTAACAATCTGCTGCACCATATCAATGAGCCGACTTCCATAAAGAATGAAAGTGACAATAAAAGTCCGAAACGATCAAAGGAAGAGACCAGTAAGGAAAATCCGTATAACATTCGACTAAATCAGGGAAACCAGGTTTAATGATGCATCAACCTCCCGCTTATATGACGACTAACTATAGCTTCTTTGTGCCCAGATTGTGTAAAATGTCAAAGCCATAATATTGTGGGGGGGCACTTCACTATTTCAATACGCCAATATTTGACAGACCACGAAAATAGTACTATAAAAAATAGTGCCTTATAAATTGTAGTGACTCCAGCCAATTGATACATGTTATAATCAGCAAGATCATAGAATATTATTTTCAATGTAAACAATTCATAAAATGGTAGTTTTGGAAAATACTCAATAAAATTACAAAAACAAATAATAATAAATAAATTTTTAAAAAATCTGCAAAATCATTTAATTTGTGAAATTCTGAATTTTGTAAATTTTGCAATGACAAAACACGTCCTTGCTATACCTCCTACTTTCTGGCATTATGACCTTAAATAAATAGTTTGTGTCCAATCCCTACCAAAAGCCCACATCAAGACTGGCGCTGAAATTGATTTTATGCAGATCTATATCGATCTACATAATAAAAGGATGCATTATATTAATGACAACAAACAGAAAAACGAATGTGGTTTTCTCTAATTAGCTAGGCCATGGAATAGCCTAGTTAGCTAGGCCATGGAATAGCCTAGCTATATAGATAGTTCTTGGGGGGAAGTGAGGAGTACGCTTGCGCAGTGAGGAGAACGGCATGCGAAGAAGACTATTGACCAATAGGAATTTCAGATTCTCGAAAATCAAAATGGCGTCCAGTTTCGTCCTGATAAAACGGGGCGGGGTTTAATTTTTCTGTTTCCTTGTGGAAGTTGAAAAGTCTTACAAACATTTACTATAGGTGGTACTGGGAACAGGTTTGTAGAGGATGATGGGATTGGTATTGCAATATCGCTTAGCCAGATTTATAAATATATATATGATAAAAAGAATAAGAACAGTAATGTATTAATTTAAAACCAGAAGTTTATAAATAAAGATGAGATATTGTGCAATAATCAATAATATACAAATGCATTTTGTACTATAAAAGACTTTTCAATTGTGTTAAACAAAGCGTGATTGTAGTTTGTGGAGATACTTAGGCAATGGAGAACGAAAGGTGGAAAGAGATAGAATTGCGTTTTTTGCGGAAGAATAAAGAGCTACCGGTGTTTATTTGTGTGTGCTGTAAAAAGTTTATGTTTCGAAGCCAAGTACACGAGAAAGAATTTAATGCAAAAGATGAGAGCTTGAAAGAAATGTTAAAAGGAGAGAAGCATATTGTGTGTAAAACGTGTAACTCTTATGTGTGTAAGGAGGCTATACCCCCTCAAGCAATGATAAATAATTTAGAAATGGATAAAGCTCCTTTTGAAGAATTAAATACGCCAGAACAACATTTAATTTCTCCAGTTTTTCCATTTTACAAAATTGTGATTTTACCTAAGAGTGATCAGCGAGCTGTGCATGGTCCACTTGTGTGTGTAGAATCCGACATGACAAAAATAACGAAAAGTATTGATTTGAGATGAGCCACCACACCCTTGTCAATCAAACACGCAATTTTCTATCCAAGGCTATTCCATAGCCTAGCGGATCGTTTTTATTTCATAAAAACCATTATCCAATTTATATCATCCACTTATGTTTATAAAGTCCCCTCGTGTTTCTAGTTTATAGCAAATATAAACACCTCCTGACTAGTTGGTTATCGAAATGATAATCAACATGGGTATTATTAAATCTCAGTTGGCGATTGGTCAATCATGTAAATGCCTCGTGTCAGTTTCTAGAAATAGTGCAACCGGATGTTGATGAAATTAGCACCTGCATCATTGTCTTGCTAAACGGTTTTTGCATTTTTATGACTAACATAACTCAATTTATTGATAATATGACATTTTTATCAAAAATATTATATTCAACACCCCTTTCAATGAATGGGGCAATGATACACATAGCAACGATGATAGCAACAAAATGGCGGCATACTTGAGACTGGAGACTACTGATATCGCTAAATTGAGTAGAAATTAGAGAAATAAACTCTAACATTGTTTTCCAGTTTATTACGATAATTTCTCACATCTCGACAGTTAAATTTTCACATTTTAAAGTTCTCGGGTAAACCCCGAACTTTAAAATGTGAAAATTTAACTATCTCGATGTGAGAAATATACGTAATAAACTGGAAACAATGTTAGAGACTATATATATATAATTGTCATCGATTTGTACATTGTACGTTCAAAAATGTGTTCGATATCAAACCGGAAATGACGATGAAAGGAAATATATGTTTCCAGTCTTTGTTATCCAGTTAACTGTGGCTGATACCTTGTTACTGAATCAGACATATTTCAAGTACATTTTAAATAAATGTTTCAAATAGAATTCCGTCCCAAGTTTTCTTCGGTTGAGACATAATTATAATAAATCGTAACTAGATCACAAGTTTATGATGAAAAGCTTTAGAAATGACTAAACGGTATCATTGGGTTGTCTTTTATTTTTTAGACAAGACTAGTGTCATGCGTTAGTCTTTTGCGTTGGCTATTTTAATCAACCTTGTTTGTACTATTACTTTTCTGCATCAAAGAATGAAAAAAAATATGAAAATATCACCACAGTATGGGATTGTCTTGTTGGAATTACTAACATAAGCAGTAATTTATACACTGCATAGTGAGAAAAGGAGGATTCAAGATGAAGAACTACATAAAGGGGTTTTTACGTCAGTCCTTTGTGTTTTATAAGATGTATAATATGATAATGTCCTTTCACTATTTTCTGATACGCGGTCATATTTTTTTTTAATTCTTTACTCTGATACGCGGCCATTATTTTCTGATACGAAGTCATTATTTTCTGGTGCGCGGCCATTAAATTATGATTGCGGTAAATGTTGACGCATTGTGTAATAAATTATGAGATTATGTAATTTTTGCTGAAAAAATCTTGGTTCATAATTATGTAATATAGCCTTGCTAGTATCAACCTCTTCTTTGCTTATCCAAGTTGTCATTCAATACAATATTTTTCTGCCGTTTAAACTTTGAAATTTACAAAGAATGGCTGCATCTATCAATATCATAAGAAGTGTCTTCGACTCTGCTTATTGTAGTAATCTGTTCTTACGTTCTGTACATAAGTTAAGGGAACAACCCAGCAGATCATAAGGTCGTCTTTTCCGTTCGAAGTTGTCAGTTAATACACAAAATTTTAAATTTTGACATTTAGCAAAGAAATACATTTTTTAACTCAGAAGAGCCTTTTTTTCTATTCGCGTATCGCAGTTATTACTAAGTACAAACTATTTCTGCGTGTTCGACAAACATAAGGAAGAAATAATACCATGCAAATCGTACGATTTGTCGTTGCCATTGCTTACCGACATTGTCATTTAATACAAAATTTTCCGGCATATTAGATTTTGCTATTAAGCAAAGAATAGCAGATAGAGCCATCTTCTAGTTAATATTAAATATCATAATCATATGTACTTTTCAAACTTATATTTAACTGATATTTAAAATACTGTCAACTTAGCAGATATGATATTGGAAAAACAACAATTTGAATTGAGACTTATTCTTTACCTGTATACACACTATCGACCAAGTGCGAATCGATGGTATCATTATCGGAGTCTAAACAATAGATGCAATTCCGATAAAGGAATTATTGCTGTCATAAAATCAATAATGTTTACGACAGTAATAATGACTTTCAACAATAGCATATATTGTGTTGACTATCATAATGATCTCGTCGATTCGCACTTGGTCGATAGTAATACATGTGAATACGGGACTTTTGAGTCTTGTTCACTCCGGAAACAAATCTATTATTATACAAAAAAACTAGAGGATGACATGCCCCCGCGCAAGGTTGAATCAAATTGGGATTTTTTAGTAATATTTGTGTCTGTAAGACACATATGATGCCCCCGCTAAACGCATGTTATTCTAGGTTGCACAGATTAACTACTAAATCACCAAAAAATTAAAAGTTGAGCAATGTATATTTTTGAGAGAAAAAATGAACCGAAATCAAAATACTAACACATGCACATCTTCAATATAGGTACAAATAAACTGCAAAATTAAAGCTTCCTAGCCTCAAAACTCTAGGAGGAGTTGTTCGGACAATCTGTGTACCCTGTATTAATAATTCATCCAATAAATGACTAAGTTCAACAATGTGTATTTTTTCCAAAAATGCATCAAAATCAAAATCCTTCCCATATGCACATCTTCAATACAGGTACAAATGATCTGCAAAATAAAAACTTCCTACCATCAAAACTGTAGGAGGAAATGTGTGGACAAACTATGTACCCTATATTACAAAATCACCCCAAAAATGACTAAGTTCAACAATGTATATTTTTGACAAAAATGCACCAAAATCCTTACCACATGCACATCTTCAATATAGCTACAAAAGATCTGTAAAATAAAAACTTTCTAGCATCAAAACTGTAGGAGGAGTTGCGCGGACAAACTATGTATACCCTCTATCACAAAATCACTAAAAAATGACTAAGTTCAACAATGTATATTTTTATCAAAAATCAACCAAAATGAAAATCCTTACCACATGCACATCTTCAATATAGGTACAAATGATCTGCAAAATAAAAACTTCCTATCATTAAAACTGCAGGAGGAGTTGCGCGGACAAACTATGTTCCCTCTATGAAAAATCATCAAAAATGACTAAGTTCAACAATGTATATTTCTGACAAAATAGCACCAAAATCAAAATCCTTATCACATGCACATCTTCAATATATATACAAATGATCTGCAAAATAAAAACTTTCTAGCATAAAAACTGTAGGGGGAGTTGCGCGGACAAACCATGTACCCCCCTCGGACGGACGGACGGACGGACGGACGGAAGACGGACGGACGGACGGACGGACGGACGGAAGACGGACGGACGGACGGACGGACAGACGGACGCACGGACGACGGACGGACGAAGGTAAAACAATATGCCCCCGACTTATCGTCGCGGGGGCATCAAAACGTGATACATGTGAATACGGGACTTTTGGGTCTTGTTCATTCCGGAAACAAATCTATTATAATACAAAAAAAACAATACATCAATAACTTGGAGGGAATCACTAATTAATGAACAGTATTGAGCTAAGGGTGGTTTATATTGAATCTGTTATAGCGCTTTATATTAATTTAATATTTAATTTAATTCAGTCAAGTAAAATTTAATTAAAGAATTTTCACTTAGGAATAAAAATAAGTATTCACTTCAATTTCATAAATATTTTGATTTTTATATGATATATATTTATTTCAATAGGTAAAGAATCCTGTCACTCCGTCTTACTGTTATCTGATGTGATTGTTTCCGCCTTCAACTACACGAGAGTTCCTATCTCGAAAGTCCCGTATTGAATCTCCTCATTTCGGTTCTTTATAAAATTTGTACACTTATCATCTTGTTTCCATACAAGACGGGGAAACTTAAGGGTTTTCATAAACCGATGGTAGACGTAAGTAGTAACTTTGACTAGTGTAAGAATACCCATGTATCGACAAAAGATATCAATTTAACAAGCAAATGATTAAATAGGTTAGACATCGGTAGCAATCTATCGCCTACGATCCACAATGCTATGTAATCACATGCTCACACTTCTTAGTACCTTATGCCACTCGGTTTTTAAATTTTACGATCTGAACACTTTTTGTTGATGTCAGGTGTCTGTGCTTCTGTTTCTCTTTTTTCCCTTCTTCTTCATCTTTTGTCTTTGTTAATTTGTTGATATCTTTGGACCTTGATTTATGTGATTGACTCCGTTGTAGTAATGCAAAGTGCCAAAAATGGTCAAAATGAAAAGCTTTATGGTTAACTTTATATTTTGCCAAACAACCAGACGGACTATCTTAAAATTATTATTCAGACATTAAGTTTTTGATTTTTTTTTCTGAAAACGGTTGATTAAAAAAAATACTGTCCTACCTATTGCTTCCATATAATTATCAAATCCAGTACTGGAATCAATTTGCCAAACACCAACAAACTGTGCCATCCTCCGATATAATCCACTAATCTTAGTTGTTACTTTTTCCCAATTAATCTGCCGTAAATTTTATATATGTAGGACCGACTTCTGAAACGGCATAGTATAAGGATTAGACTGCACGGGGAGATAAAAATAGCTCAAACAAGCTTGTTATATATTGATTAGTAAAAGCCGTGAAGAAGACACACGTAAAACCACTTAATTATTTAACTAACTTAATATCCTAAAAGTTTATTGGTGGACATAAAAAAATTTCTAATACGGGTATTCCAAGTTAGTTTTTCGTCACCGTGAAAGTTTTTTATTACTCAAAGGAAAAAATGAAACATTCTGAGATCTATAACAGATGAGTCTATGGTGAACTTAATTTTTTTTGTAGCGTTCCATGTTAATTGAGTTTGCATCGTATAATATCTTAGTTAACAGTTGTCGTGTGGTGAATGTTATGGTACTCTTCAAGTCAATTAGTCAGTATTTATTTGTTCAATGAAATATATGACCGATATACACCACCTCATTAGCTAAATCCTGGACCTATACCTTTATATTAAACCTGAACACCTGAAATCAAACTTTTCAACAACACCTTTTGACAAAACATTGACTTTTTGAAGGGCACAATTCCTACTTTTCCAACATAGTTTTTTTACATCAATTGTTCTAATAGATATACTGTATCATTGATCTCAAGGCCAGTGGTAAGTTCAACCACTGTTTCTTGTGTAGGTAAACAATAATCAGGTCATCATCATGCTTTCACAGATATGAGGATAATATGGTGACTTCATGTTGAAGAACAATGAAATCGTTTTTCAATTGCTTGGTTTTACCATGTATTCGTAGAGACTTCGTCTGATATGCATTTGCTTCATATTTCTTCATTTTGTTTACTTGACTAGAATCAGAGTTCATTACCTGACTGACATATACCAAATTTGACCAAACATCGGACTTACGGCGAGGTCCATGCTAGGACTTGATCATTCTCACCTTTCCGTTAATCGAATAAATTTGATAGGGTTCACCATATGCTTTCATTGGTTGTATCTCTAATCTCGGCATTGTTATTTGTTTGAACTTAGGGGTTTTGTTTGTTGTTTGTTTGCTGTTTTGTTTTTGTTTTTGTTTTTGGCTCCATCGCACATTAAACGATCTTAAGAACATAGAACATGTTCACATTATAGACTATGCCTAACATGCATTGATTACTGTACATTGTTGATTCAATGTTATTTGATTCAACAGATGTATTTATTAGAAGCATTAGCAATCATGTTTTAGATAAGCTATCGACACTATACTTTGACTAACTCGATAAAAGTATTTTACATTAATTTGCTTGAATCGACAATCCTTGTTTAAAAGTAACAAATGCTTTTACCATGAAATAAAAGACACAAGGTCACGTAAATCCTTATATAAGATCACCATAAGGCATACAAAATGTATATCCTTTTTAAGTCGGACATCGTTTTAAAAGAAAATATATATAAGTCAAGGTGACTTAAAGATGAAGAACAACTATTTAAGCGGTGGTTCATTTGCTTTAACTTCCTATGTTTTATAGGGATTTTGTGTCATGGGAAGTACTCCATATCCCTTTATTTGTTAACAGCTTGAATTGCATTTTAAGACGTCAAACATTGGCAGCAGAATACTGAAGGTACAAAATATGCAGTAATTTCAAAAATCAACGTCCAGAGAAACATGCAAAAAAAACGAGAACACAGTAAAACAATTGCGTTAGACGGGCACAAGCTCGGAAATAAAAGCCCAACATTCCAAACAAAATACAATGTATGAGAAAATAAATGAGATAAGTTACTGTATTATACTATAAATCAAACAGGATTTGTACTCTGGGAAATACCTATCAAAACTGTAGCAGATGTATTTTTTTCAGACCTTATGTGTTTATTTTCTTTTCTTTCTTTCTGTTTCTTTTCTTCTATTTTTTCAATTTTTTTTTTTTTTTTTTTTTTTTTTTTTTGTTTGTTTTTTTTTGTTTTTTGGTTTTGTTTTGTTGGTTGTGATTTTTGTTTTCCTTTTTTCAAATTTTTACAATATATGCGTTATACATCTTTTACAGACATTGGGATATTGGGATTTCGTTCTTTATCTTTTCTTCATAAGTGTGCATTTTGACATGATCCGACATATATAGTAATAGCAACATTTTGTCTCTTGTTATGGTGTCGTCATTTTCTCTCTTTAAACTTGTGTAAAATATAAACGTATCCAATTAACTTTTTGTTGTTTGGAAACGCGTTTTACTTATCCTTCCAAATAAAGTAAATTGAATTTGCTGTAGTCAGATTAGTAATTACAGTCAAACTACATTTACAGTGTGTTTCGAACATCAAAGATGGAAAATAATCAGATTTTGATCTTTCTTACCGTAAATTTCAAATTTACAGTAATATGAAGTAGAATCTGAATGGTATGTCCTTGCTGGGCCTTTCATTAATTTATAATTGACCAACTGTCATTTGAATGGATTTATCGGTCGCTGAAAAGTGAGAAATTGATCCAGTAAAAAAATGTACGTATTAGATATGTTCTTTTGATTTCAGCACTCGATATATTAGACTTGCAGAGAATGCTCTCTCATCCAGAATCCTGATCCTACTTCCTGTGTTCGTTGCGTTCGTGTCAGCTATGCTAGAGTAATTTTTCGATCATTTGACTCTCTTTCTGCACGTGTTTTCCTTCCTATTTTTTTCTTTTTTTTTGTTGTTGAATGTATATTGATTGACCATAGTTTGACAAGTGACCTGAAATCAAAATCCTCTCTTTTCTAAAGATTCAGACAAAAAAAAACCCAAAGAAAAAGTAGGGAACGAAGGGGAGGAAGGGCGGGGCCTATAATTCATGATGGTAAGTATTTAACTATAAAAACTTTGAGCAAAGCTCACTAATAAATACCCCCGCACCCCCATTTGATTCCAGAATAAAAATCAATCAAAACAAATTCTGAAATAGGAGGTGCACATCTACATTATGTCATAAAGACTGTGTTAAAGTTTCATGAAAATCTTTTCAGTGGTTATGGAGGAGTAGCGAATAAGAGATGAGTACCCACTTGTAAAGTAATCGCTAGGTCCATGTTTTGCTATGGGAAACCCCAAAAATCAATCAAATCAAATTCTGAAATAGGAGGTGCACATCTACATTTTGTCATAAAGACTGTGTTCAAGTTTCATGAAAATCTATTCAGTGGTTATGGAGAAGTAGCGGACAAGAGTTGGGTACCCACTTGTAACGTAATGGCTAAGTCCATGTTTTGCTGCGGGACACCCCAAAATCAATCAAATCAAATTCTGAAATAGGAGGTGCACATCCACATTATGTCATAAAGACTGTGTGTAAGTTTCATGAAAATCTATTCAGTGGTAAAGGATATGTAGTGGATAAGAGATGTAACGTAATGGCTAAGTCCATGTTTTGCTATGGGAAACCCCAAAAATTGATCAAATCAAATTCTGAAATAGGAGGTGCACATCTACATTATGTCATATAGACTGTGTTAAAGTTTCATGAAAATCTATTCAGTGGTTCAGGAGAAGTAGCGGATAAGAGATGGGTACCCACTTGTAAAGTAATGGCAAGGTCCATGTTTTGCTATGGGAAACCCTAAAACTTCTGAAATAGGAGGTGCACATCTACATTATGTCATAAAGACTGTGTTAAAGTTTGGTGAAAATCTATTCAGTGGTTATAGAGGAGTAGTGGATAAGAGAGGGGTACCCACTTGAAACGCAATGGCTAAGTCCATGTTTTGCTATAAAAACCCCAAAAAATCAATCAAATCAAATTCTGAAATAGGAGGTGGACATCAACATTATGTCAGAAAGACTGTGTTGAAATTTCATGAAAATCTATTCAGTAGTTCAGGAGGAGTAGCGGATAAGAGATGGGTACCAACCTGTAACGTAATGGCCAAGTCCATGTTTTGCTATGGGAAACCCCAAAAATCGATCAAATCAAATTCTGAAATAGGAGGTGCACATCTACATTATTGCACATCTACATTATGTCATAAAGACTGTGTTAAAAGTTCATGAAAATCTTTTCAATGGTTATGGAGGAGTAGCGGATAAGAGATGGGTACCCACTTGAAACGTAATGGGTAACATTTAGATCATATTGGTTATTTGTTCTCTATCAGTTTTCAAAGATCTTTGAGTTTATGGTCTTCCAAACGTTTAGATTTTATCTGCACTGAAGTGACATAAGTTGTCGAAATGCGCATATGCAGAATTTAAATTCACAGTAACCTCGGTATTTATTTATTTGCTATGGGAAACCCCAAAAACTAATCAAATCAAATTCTGAAATAGGAGGTGCACATCTACATTATGTCATAAAGACTGTATTAAAATTTCATGAAAATCTATTCAGTAGTTCAGGAGAAGTAGCAGATAAGAGATGGGTACCCACCTGAAACGTAATGACCAAGTCCATGTTTTTCTATGGGAAACCCCCAAAATCGATCAAATCAAATACTGAAATAGGAGGTGCACATCTACATTATGTCATAAAGACTGTGATTAAAGTTCCTGAAAATTTTTTCAATGGTTCAGGAGGAGTAGCGGATAAGAGATGGGTACCCTCAGGTGCAACGGACGGACGGAAGGACGGATAGACGGACGGACAGACACTCCCTTTACTATATACCCCCCACTTTTCAAGCGGGGGTTATAATTAAGGGAGTACGAGTGTCAGATATTTTGTAATTAGAATTAAAATTCTGACCTTTTGTTTTGAAGAGACTACTAATGGAACAACTTCAGCAAAAACTTTTGAAAATCCATGTAGGAATTTTTGAGATATAAGACGTCAAAATTTTGGCGGGAAACAGATCTCTCTAGAGTTTTCCTTCAATTTGTATAAGATGTTTACAGGCCTTTAAATATATGAAATTATAATTGGAAGTTGATTAGATTTTATACACAGTCTGTTTTATGTATTTTAAAGTGACTTATGACCAAGAAAATGTGATCAATGTGCAAAACAGTTTAGCACTGTTTGAATGGATAAAACCCGAGGATATAGAAGGCTTCTGAAATCTGACGCTCGTACTCCCTTAAGAAAATTTAATTTAACTTTAAAAATTCAGTATTTTATTGCAATAAATAGCTTACCATCATAAATTCTGAGAGAAACAGAACATAAGGCAGGGCTGTGTCCAGTCCTGCATCCGAAGATACAGGTGGAAAGTTAACCCTCTGAACGGAAACTATTGGCCCTAAAGAAAAAAAGTTCATCAGCATGAACAGACATAGAACGGAGATAATGAGAAATAAAGGACTTCTCATTTCTCCAGAAACCAGCTGAAAGGACCTCATTTAAAGAGGCAGAGTTAAAAAGGGCCCAAGAATTAGAAAAAGCCCTACCATCATAAGCTGTGACCAAAAACTTGTCCAAGGTTTCCTGACTAGAAGATTCGTAAGCTAAACTAATAGTTTTACAGATCCAAGTGGAAATGGTATTGACAAAGATCATTGAATCCTTTCTTAATAGGAATTAAAAGTCTGAGCTTGCCCGAACGAGGAGTACTTTTTCTAGCAAGATAAATAAACAGGATCCTGACAGGACACAGAGGAATGGAGTCAGAATCATGCAGAAGGGCTGGAATGACAATGGGTACTGAGCCTTTGTCTGGCAACTGATTCTTACCAAGGAAGGAAGGATCAGTTAGCAGAGTAACTAAAATCTTGTCTCTAGAGAATCTTAGGCAAGAATCAGACACTGAAAAGGAATGAACTACACTTCTTCTCCTGCGAAAAGCATGTGCAAGGAGGAAACAGCACTCTTAAGAAAGAAAACTTCTGTCAACTTTCTCTCCAGGTTAAAAAGGAGAAGAATATAAAGTTGATAAAACTAAACCTAGATTCCACTGTAGAATCAAGGTTCTTTTCCTTGGTCTCTCCAAATTGAAATTACGGATCACAAGTGATATGTTTTCGTTATTTCCAAAGTTTGCCCCACCAGATAAAGCTATAGTTCTAGAAAGGTCTACCACCTGAGATATGGGAGGGTGGTTAAATGTTCCAAAATAGGAACTGCAGCTTCCAAAATCCTGAGAAAGTGGAGTCCAATGTGCCATTTGAACCATCGGCTGAAACTTGTTTTGCGGAGGAAGAACAAGACCAAGATCTGTTCTGAAGTGTTCTTCCAGAAAAACAAAGTTCTAAGAAGGAATCAACTCCGACTTCTTCCATGAAATCAGGAAATCCGGTTTCTTGAAAGAGTTTAAAACAGCCCGAGTGTGGGTAACAAGAATAAATGGATCGTACTCCTTCAGCAGACAACGTCCTGGTAAATATTTAAAAATGGATAACAGGAAACACCTTCAATGGCTGAAAATTATAATTACATGCAACAATTTGCAAGGGAACTTCACAAGAAGAACACGTATAAGACAAAAAACAAACGTAGACAACGATAAGCATGGATATGAATGGCCTGTATATGAAGATGAGCTACAGCGACTGGGAACATTTTGACGAAAACCAATTTATTTATAGCTAAAAAAAACGGTAGAGCCCTAAATCGATAGACAGTGTTGTCCTACATAAAACGGAGGCACTTCCTGTAGGAAGGAGCTATTGGAAAATGCATAAATATGAAAGGAAGCATCCGCTAGGTCCAAAGAAGGGATCCACATGCCTGGGAGCACTGAAGCTCGAATAGATCTGTTTGTTTCCATTTTGAAATGGGGAAGTCAGATAGTGGTTGAGAATTGAAAGGTCTATGACCGGTCTCACCATAGAGGTGGAAACAAAACTAACATGTGGAATAAGAGCTGTACTGAGGAAATAGCACTTACCATAGGGTTAGTAGAAACAGAGGAACTAGTGTTATCCTTATCCACTGAATCCTCTATAACATAGAGGCGAGAGTTAAGCAAATTGATCACTAGGAAACTGCTAGGGAAAACCAAACATTCTTCCCTCCAAAGCCTGGAGGGAAGAAAGGCATCTGAAGTCTGGTCCAAAACTGAGAACTGGAACTCACCAGTGGAGCACATGAAGTGGGAAGATTAACACCAATGGCCAAACCAGGAACTGGTTTGGTGGAACATGAAGAGTTCAAAGGCCTGGAGGGTACAGTAAAAGTTATCATAGAACCGTAGGAATAGCCCAGGCAGTGTTCCCTTCAGAACCTATGAATGGGAACCGCTGGGCTGGAGAGTTGAACTTCTACATGTGTCCAGGAAAAAAAGGTCCAATGTCAAATTGGTGCTAGGAGCCGTCTTGAACTTACTATGAGGTATGAGTAAAGCTCATTGTTGAAGGCCTGAGTGACTTCAAAATGAAGATTAACAAAGCGCTGTTCCATTGCTTGCATGGTTTTACTATGTATTTATAGAACTTTGTCTTATTTGCATTTACTCCATATCCTTGTCTATAAAGTACACCTGCACTTCAAAAGTGGTCAAGAGTGCAAACCAATCCTATACTTAGGTGCACCAAACGTTTAAAATAGGATACAGGTATAAAACAATATATACCACAACCGTGAGTAAAATTCTTATATTTGACAAAAAACAACATTTTATTTTGATTCATCTGCATTACACTAAAACACCTGAACGTGAACGATTGTTTACTATTGACTAAGTCTGTAAAGTGAAACACGTACACTGAGATCTACATTATCGCGAACCACATGCGTCTTAATCATTTATTTTGAAGTTTAAGAAATGTCTCTCTCGTGCATGTACTTTTGTCTTGTGTCTTCGTTTAGATTTGCAATATAATCAGTTTATAAAAAGAAATAGCACACATAGCACCAAAAAGCTATGTGACACAATTAATCCCTCGAACGTTACGTGTACTCAAAACACCTGACTTTGGAGGATGTATGCAGATTTACTGGATTCCTACAAGTGTAGCATGAAGAATAAAAACGAGTCAGTCAGTTGCTTGTACTTAGAATGAACATATCTACCGTCTTCAAACCCACGATTTGACAGCATGTCCTAAAATTCTGATAATTAGACAATGCAAGGCATTATATAATTTATAGACCTTGGAGGAAATTTTCAGAAAAGTTGCCGCAGCTACTCAGTGGGGTGTGACCCGAATTTTTTTTAAAGAAAAATAACCTTTAAGGGCTATAGAAAATATTTTCGAGGTTTTCTAGTTGCATGTGTCAAAAAAAATTTTCAATGTTTTTGCAGCTAGCGCATATTGCAAATTTGTCCCGCACACTGTTCTGTGGTATGTGCACTCTGTAGCATGATGTACTATACGGAATTAGTCTGTGTATTGCTTTGATCCCAAGGGGTGTAATTTTGCAATTAATATTATTATTTTTGTATGAAACTAAAATGATAAAATTTTTATTTTCCAGAAAGAAGGAACTCCGTGTTTCTATCTTTTAAATGCAATTTAGAATACTTTAAATATTTCAAAATATAGGTGCTGACTCCGATATTATCTGGAAACATTTGAGAAACTGTTATTTAAAACTAAGTATTAAGTGCGTTCTACGTGATGCTCTGTCTTTGGATGAACAAATTCTATTGCATTTGTGCTATTTGTTCTGTTACAGTACAAACTCTCTTTTTTTCGGTTTATGGTCACTTCAATGGCGAGAATCAATTCTGCAGAAAACTAATTTAACAGGTTATGTATATGTATATCTCAATAATGAAAGCGTTGTTCCATTGCTGGGTTCTTCCATGTATTGGTATCTTCACTTTGTTACATTTACTCCATATCCAATTGTTGTTTATTCAAGTAAATATGGTAATTTTATCATATATTTAGATATAAATACAAGAATCCTGCATGTGTTATATAGACGTCATGTCTCGTCCTGTATCTTCACCCCGTGATGATATCGATATCAGTCACGGCTGCTACCCTTTAAATCTCTGTATCAAAGGTCACGTGTTATTTTAATTAGAAAACTACTAAGACCTTTGTCTTTTTTCAAATATATGATAAACAGATATAGCATGTAATACGGATTTACCCATGTAATATTTTATATATAAATGTCTTTAAGTTCTTTGGAAACGCCGAATACTATGCATGCATTGCAAATAAACTTGATATTTGAATATATGATTAGAATTTTAGTATACTCTTTCACTCACACTTTTGCGTTTTGGTGAATTGCCTGTACAATGAGAGAAGGAGACACAGAGCTGGATAGAGTAGTCTTTAATAAAAATCGCCATTTACTATTTTTTCAGCTCCAAAATGTTTCATGACTTGTTGCAGTTACTGAGTTTTACATATTTGTGTAT
>MJUU01050442.1:0-15491 GCA_002080025.1 Modiolus philippinarum
ACGTTTGTCATACAGCTTAGATTTCAAACGTCCATTTTCGTCAATGTCAATTAAAAGATCTAAATACGAAGCTGAAGTAGGTGTATCGGTAGTCTCTTTAATTTCAAGCTCATTGTGATAGATCTGGTGTAAATATTCCTTGAATTTTGGATTATCAAGAGAAAGTACATCGTCTATGTAGCGGAAGCTAAAATTAAAGGACTGGGCTAAATGTTTTTGTTTTTTCTGTGTAAGCCCTTGTAAAAACTTCGCCTCATACGAAAAAAGGAAGAGATCAGCTAAAAGTGGCGCGCAGTTGGTTCCCATGGGAATCCCGTTTGTCTGTTGAAAAACACGGCCTCCAATTCCACAAAAATATTATCTATTAAAAATTCCAACATCTTGATTACGTCATTCTCAGTGTACTTCTTGTTTGACTCGGTGTGGTTCTTTACAAAATATGTTTTGTCTTTTCCTACTAAAGGTTATACAAATACAATAACTGCACATGATTTAGACATTAAAGACTAAGGACCTTAAAAATTAAACCCATGTAATGACGTACATTTTAGACCTGATAGCAACTAATGATCTAGAGCGTTTAACAGACAGATATCATAAACAACACAGAGATTGTATCCCAACTAGGCAAAAACAAACATTAACTCATATCAATTTAAAATGGTAATTTCAATGATTAAAAATATTGTATCATCATTTCCCTGAATTGTCAAATAGTGTAAATGACATCAATGAGACGTAACAAAACCTTATGTGTTAGTCAATATTTTGCATGATTTCACAAAACTGCAATTTAAACACATGGAATTTCAGAATCTCATTGGGTAACACACTTTGCCATACATTGCCATGCCATATGCAGAAATTAAATTTACAGTAAAGTAAGGTAAAGTAAAGCAAGTGAGTAAGTTCGGTATTAAGTTTTTTTACCACTGATCGATGCCTCTGCTGGTGGACTGTTAGTCCCCAAGGGTATTCACCAGCCCAGTAGTCAGTACTTCGGTGCTGACCCGAAAGCCGATTTTATTTGGAAATTGCAATATCTAATTTTTTGTAAATTTTGTTGAAAACTAAGGAGACTCTCCCTCATGCTAAGCTCTGTTCTCAACATGTTTTGGCTTTCTTTTTAGATCATATTGGCTACTTGCTCTCTATCAGTTTTTAAACTGACATCTTTGAGTTTATGGTTTTAAAAATTGTTTTGATTGATTTTATCTGCACTGAAAAGACATAAGTTGTCGAAATGGCCATATGCAGAAATTAAATTTGCAGTAAGTTGGTATTTAGTTTTTTTATTTCAATATTTCTCATTCCTTTTGAATTTATCTATTTCCCATGTATTTTTTTTTACCTTTAATGGAAATACTTTAAACTCCCATTGGAAAATGCATCGAAATTTCCATTTTTTTATATTTCAATACAACAAGTGTAAAACTAAGTAAAGTTATCACCTAACACATTTGATTTTGTAAAGTGCACTGGAATTCCGCACATTTTGGTCATTCACACCACTTGCTAGCTCTCCGAAACGGTTGAACAAGACTTTAAATCATTGGAATTGCAATATGAATTGGAATGAATTTCCAGAAGAATGTAGTGTGCAGCAAAGCCAAATGGAATATTGTCATCAATGATAGTAAAACCAAAACTATCTTGATGCATTTCGCGTGAATAACATTTATGAATCAATTAAGACAGAAACTGGGGAAGTGCATTTGATTTTCTTTAAAGTTTGATTCTGATTTGTAAGGGAAACTAGAGGCTCGGAGACTGAGCCTGTATCGCTCACCCGACAAAATGCTTCTATGCCATGCATGACCAAAAATGATCATCTTTTTTACCAATGGGGTAGGGTGTTTAGGTATGTTCTCAATTAGCACCCGTGTGTTTTGTCTGATCCTTTTGAAATGAGTAATGTTTGCAAAGGACCTTCTTTACATTTAGTATAATTTGCTTTAATTGCTTTGAGAGAAGATGATGAAAAGGATGGTTTTCTCATACTGGACTCCAATGTTAAACTATATTCTGCACTTGATGCAATGTTTTTTGTCGGATTGAAATGAAATGTGCAATTTTTGTAAAGTACCTTCAGTCATCATTCCTGTAAAGTTAGGTTGAAATTGCTTCAGTGGTTTCAGAAGAGTAGATGAAAATGTGATTTTCCCATAGGGTTCAATGATAAACTATGTTCCGTGCTGGCAGCCATGTTTTCTAACGGATTGTAACGAAATGAGCAATCTTTGTTAAGGACTTTCTACTCATCCTTCCTGTAAAGTTTGGTTGAATTTACTTCTGCAGTTTCAAAGGAAAAGATGAAAATGTGATTTTTTCCATAGGGTCCAATGTTAAACTGGCGGCCATGTTTTTGATTGGATCAGAACGAAATGAGCAATCGTTGTAAAGGACCTACTTCTCATCATTCCTGTAAAGTTTGGTTGAATTTACTTCATTTATTTCAGAGAAGTAGATGAAAATGTGATTTTTCCATAGGGTCCTATGTTAAACCATGTTCCTTGCTGGTCGCCATGTTTTTGGTCCGATCAGAATGAAATGTGCAATCTTTG
Organism: Modiolus philippinarum; assembly: GCA_002080025.1. NCBI lineage: Eukaryota > Metazoa > Mollusca > Bivalvia > Mytilida > Modiolidae > Modiolus > Modiolus philippinarum. The sequence goes on from MJUU01050442.1 coordinate 2,565, forward strand.
TTAAGGACCTTTAAGGTCATCATTCCTGTAAAGTTTGGTTCAATTGGCTTCAGGCCGTTTCAGAGCAGAAGATGAAAATATGATTTTTCCCATAGGGTCCAATGTTAAACCTAAGTTCCGCGTTGGCGGCAATGTTTTTTATCGATTGAAACAAAATGAGCAACCTTTGTAAAGGACCTTCCATACATCATTCCTGTAAAGTTTGGTTGAATTTGCTTCAGTGGTTTCAGAGGAGTAGATGAAAATGTGATTTTCCCAAATGGTCCCATGTTAAACCATGTTCCGTGCTGGCGGCCATGTTTTTCGTCGGATCGGAACGAAATGAGCCATCTTTGTTAAGGACCTAAAGTACATCACTACTGTAAAGTTAGGTTCAATTGGCTTCAGCCGTTTCAGAGCAGAAGATGAAAATATGATTTTTCCCGTAGGGGCCAATGTTAAACTTAAGTTCCGCGCTGGCGGCCATGTTTTTTATCGGATTGGAAGGAAATGAGCAATCTTTGTAAAGGACCTTCCATACATCATTTCTGTAAAGTTTGGTTGAATTTGCTTCAGTGGTTTCAGAGGAGTAGATGAAAATGTGATTTTCCCATAGGGTCCTATGTTAAACCATGTTCCGTGCTGGCGGCCATGTTTTTCGACGGATCGGAACGAAATGAGCCATCTTTGTTAAGGACCTTAAGTACATCATTCCTGTAAAGTTTAGTTCAATTTGCTTCAGCCTTTTCAGAGCAGAAGATGAAAATGTGATTTTTCCCATAGGGTCCAATGTTTAACCTAAGTTCCGCGCTGGCGGCCATGTTTTTTATCGGATCGGAACGAAATGAGCAATCTTTGTAAAGGACCTTCCATACATACATACTTCCTGTAAAGTTTGGTTGAATTTGCTTCAGTGGTTTCAGAGGAGAAGATGAATATGTGAAAAGTTTAACGGATGAACAGACGGACGGACGACGGACGCCAAGTGATGGCAAGTTTAATATGTGAAAAGTTTAACGGATGGACGACGGACGGACGACGGACGCCAAGTGATGGCAATAGCTCACACTGACCCTTCGGGTCAGGTGAGCTTAAAATGGTATTGCTAGGAGAAGGAGAAAACATAAATCACATACGAAATTTTTGACCACACAAAGTAATGTGAAATTGGACAGTAAACATACTTTGCTTCATATTAACTAACCGCAAATTACATTAACACACACACACACATACAAAGAAAAATATCCACTGATAATATAATTTGGTTGTTGCGTTTCAAGTTTAGAAAACAACACAAAATTAAATGCAAATAAACAGTAACGCTTGATCTTAAATAACTTATTTCTAAACATACATGGTGAATAAAAGGATATGAAGTAAATGCACATGAGACAAAGTCTCTACAAATACATGGTAAAAAACAAGCAAAGGAACAACGCTTTTATTGTTGTTCTTCATCTTGAAGTCATATATTAAACGTATAAGTATATACACATAGTATAAATTGAAAAAAATACCGCGAAACTGAAACAGTTTCCAGTTGATTTTCAATCAGGAAAGAAGTATAGAATGTATCGAAAATTACAGAAAATGATAAGGGTTTTTTTTGGCACAAGCAAACACCAAACTGCCGAAATGGTGAAAAAGCGTGAAGGCGTCGATGAAAGTAACATGTAACTCGTTTCCACTCATATTAACAACCATTTAACTCGACAAATATCGACAAACTCGCTAGATATAACAAGCACGCCTGTTTGTCTTTTTGGGAAAAAAGAGAGAGACGCATTATTGGCGTCCAATTTTCCCTACTTTTACAGCAGTTCAAATTTCGAAACACACCAACTTAACAACGTAGATCATGCGGACACGTAAAAAATTCAACAGCTTCAATATAGGTTTCGGAAATTGTTTCAATTTGATTCTATGATTTTTTGCATGTTAAGTTTGAGATGTTGAAGATTCTGTAACTAAGCACAAACTGATTGCTATACTTATACTTACAGATTCTAGTCAAATTCAAAAGTTTCACTTTTATGAAAATGTGATACTTGTAGTCGAACACGAAGTATTTAAATTCCTCCCAATAAACCGGGAGTTCCGCAAAGGTAATAGTTTCAATATACTTTTGCTTACTGCTGTCACCGAGCATGCATTTTCAATTCCTAACGCATTTACGTCTGATTCACCGAGGCTGCTGAGTATGCTTTATCAAAATGTATCTTTAATCCGTCTTTGAGTGCGGCATGCAATAAAGTCTGAATCTTAGAATGGATGGAGTTGTCCTGTGCATTTGGAAGAAACAACAATGTGTAGCAGCCAAATTAAGAACAGTCGCTTCTCATTGTTTCTGCAGACAGGAGACAGTTTTAATTGTAAATTGATTCTTAAAACCCTAAAATTTAGACTTGGAATACATGTCATCAACTGCAACACTGATGAAAAAAAAACAACATATTTTTCTACTCTCCTACATTATAAATAGTCATAGTTTGGGCTTTCATACATCATGTAACAAAGGAGATAACAGGAAACATCTACAATGGCTGAAAATATCATTGCCATTCCACCACATGTGCAGGAAAAACACAAAACAAAAGACAATCGTAAACAACGATAGGCACTCCAGACTTGGTACCAGCGCGGGCAAAAGCCAGCGGTAGGGCTAAACCAGTTAATGGGAACCCAAACCTCTCCTTTATCTGTCCCGTTTCCCTATAGTATAATAAACATACGAATAAAACCCAATACAAGTAGACTACTAACTTTATGACCACAATCTTGAAAGGAAAGATACGGAATTTTGAAAGATGGTTGAAGAGGTGCTCGCCTATCTATAAGTCTATATGTACCAAAAATTGGCGAAAAAAGATATTCCTATTTAATGCTGGGTAAAAAGATTCCCTCATATAAGTATACAGAGGAAGACCTAGTTGCAATACTAAATTTTTAACTTGGCAACTTGAAGAAAAAATCTTTCATTATACAATTTGGATACCTATCACCACGTTTATTTCTTCATTCAAAAGAAGTCAGCTTCGAATAAGGACTAGTTCAAAAAGGCAAAAGAAGCCAACTCATTTGATGCAGAATCAATATTCACAGTAACTTCGGTATTTAGTTATTTGAATTAGTTTCTGAATTTTCCATCAAGGAATAGCTTCAACATAAAATCAAATCGAACTCGAAATGAAAGAAACCACTGATACGCAATCATCAGCATCACACCTGGTCTTGTCCTTCTACACTGATAACTTTTGGAGTCTGAAATTGAATCTTTACGACAAGTGTGGTAATTATTATTTAACAGATCGTAACAATATTTTTATTTCACAAATGAGATAAAATATTTTTCCATTAGTGAACTGACATACACTGACTATATGACTTTTCACCGAATTAAACAGACCATGCTTAATTTTCCGTTCTTAATCATTTGTTTCTCTGCTCGTACACTTTTCTCAACGTGTTTTACATCGCAGATTCTATGGACAATTGTGGAAAGACTAGATATATCCTTGTATTTTCGTTACATTTGAAATGTAATTTCCCTTTTCCACTTATTCTTCTAATAATGCATTAATTCTATCTATAAATGTGGTACACGAAGAAATAGAATATCACATTTATGCCGTACAATTTTCTTGTTTGAATTACTTCTTTACAATTTCCATTTGCGTCTTTCAGATATGTAATATACAAACAAGATAATGTCTTTATGCATTTCATATGAGTAACGTTTCTTTCTTCTTTTACTTACAATTTTTTTCATTGATTAACTTGTTATCGTCCTGATATAGCTGAAATATTGCTCATTGGACGTTAAACTCTAACTAATCAATCATATGAGTAACGCATGTGAAAATTTTCATATACGATCAATTTAGCCTTTTCTACTTTGAATTATGCAAAATTTTCTTCAGATAGGAACGCTCGATGTAGGTAGAAATTGAACATTAATATAGTAAAGATCAGTATCACTTACAATGGGCGGATATTACAATCACATGCCACAATCTACTAGGGAACTGCACAAGAAAAAAAAACAAGAAGACAAAAAAAACGTAGACAACGATAGCAGCTTGGGTTAGCCGGACTTGTTGCCGGCACTAGCAAGAGCTAGCGGTAGGGTTAAACTGGTTTATGGATAACCAAACATCCCCTTTCTCTATCCCGTTTCCCTATAGTATAATAAACACACAAATAAAACCCAATACAGGTAGACTACTAACTCCGATCCAAGACCACAATCTTGAGAAGGAAAGAATAAGACAACGTTAAACTGCCTGTTAGCTCAAGGAGCCTAGTCTACTGGTAAAACACTGTCGCACTACAGAAGAAATAGAATATCTTTATTCTATCCTCTTTTTGTTGGTATGTGGATTTGTTTGACCCCCCATGGTAATGATGTTGTGCTCGCCTGTAAGCGTTGGTTCTACATTTTTGTAGATCTTGTACTTAGTATTTGAAACAATATCTTAATTTCAGAAAATACTTGCAATATTTAAATTTTTGAAATTTTGTTTAAACCCTCTTGCATAGATCTGTCCTTATTTTGGCTTTCCTGTTTAGATCCTATTGATAATTTGTTCTCTGTCAGCCGTTGCACATATTTCAGGTTATTGATTTTCAATTTTTTTATATGATCTGCACTGACATAAGTTTTCGAAATGGTCATATGCAGAAACTAGATTCACAGTAATTATTGGTATTTTGCTATCCTTTAACTTCTTTTCATTTAAGCTATGGTTACGGCAGAATTTATTTTCATAATTTTCCCATTGTTTTCATTATCATTTTCCCTAACCAATATATATATTTTTTAATGTATTTTGTAACTGTCAGTGATATTTTTGGTCTTCGAAATAATGTTATCTAGACCACAGACTAAATCATCTCTAAACTTTTGGCGCCATACGTTACGTGGAAGAAAGTGTGTTGAAAAATCGTCATGTTGAGTGAAGCTAGATAATAAAATGCCGCATTTTGTATTGCACATTCTAAAATGTTCCATCTGCAAAATTTAAATCGTTACATTAAAAAATTAGTTCACAGCAATTTATTTCTACTCGGAAGTAAAACATTCAGAAAAATTTTGCTATGGAAAAATACACTCTGTTTAAATATCTTTTAAAAGTAGAATCAATGTTTTTGACAACGCAAAAGTCAATTGAATCTGAAGCTACATATTAATTTCATAAAATAATCAAACATCACTTAGAACATAGTTAAATTCCTGTTACTGGTCTTAACTAAATTTCAATTTTTCAGCCTTTTTATGGGATATCCTGCTTTCAAAATCTTGACATATCCATCAGAAGATACAACGTTAGCAATCAAAACATCTACTCAACGGCTGACTGTGGCCGAAAGGTTTGAAACAGTATCATGTTCTTTCCCTCTTTGGGTAGAATGTTTGTTGTAGAGTAAAGCAATTTTTCTGCCTAGCTGATTTCATTCCAATCCACATTTTCATACTATTGCTCCTTGTCTGTTAATAATGAATGTGCTCTCGCCAAACATTGTCAAACTTTGATGATATTGCCCACTTGACGTGCAACACAAACAGTGATTATGCACATATATATTCGATTAAAATTTGAATATTTAGTATTGAAAACAACGACAGTAGAATACCGAAGGGACAAAGGAGTTGTATTTATATTAATCGAAATCCAAAGACATCGCCAAAACGAGAACACAGAAAACAATGACGTTAGACAGCTACAAAACTCAGAAATTTAAATACAACATTCAGCAACATACCTACATCTCCAGTCGATGGATTGTACATTTCACAGTTGATTCGTTACTGTCGAGCATGTAGGTTTGGTAATCCAAACAATACACTTTTAGAAACAACGACAGTAGAATACCGAAGAAACAAAGGTGTGGTATTTACATTAATCGAAGTCCAAAGACATGGCCAAACCTAGAACACAGAAATCAATGACGTTAGACAACTACAAAACACTGAAATAAAAACACAACATTCAAAATCAAGGCACTGACAGTGTAAACTCTCATGAAACTGAAGAGTGACAAAAATGAGATAACTTGCAAAAACATGTGCAATATCCGCTCAACAAAATTATCTTTTATATTTTTTTTCGTTTTCTCCCTCTATTCGTCGTAGTATTCATCTCCCTCCGCGACGACCTCCTCCACGACCTCTGCTCGAGCCTCTGTTCTCTCTTATTGATGGTAAAGACGGCATATATGTTGAGGCAATGTCATCTTGTGGTAAGAACGTACCAACAGTAGACCCAGTACTTATGTGTGGTTGACTAGGGTATATTACTTTTTTCTTGTTTATTACGCTTTCTGGCGACAGACAGATAAATGAAGCTGAAATGTACAAACAAAGAAACAATTTATGACCGCCCATGGTTTGTTACAAATTTACATATTGATGCTTTTTATTTTGCTTTCTGTATCCAGACAGGGAAAACAAGGTGAAATAAACATATTGATATATAACTCATGCAGCCCATGGTTTTTTGGAGATTTGCAGTTTGGTGCACATTATTTTTTGGTAATATTTTACCCGCAGCAGTGGCGGGTAATTTCTATTTTCATGTCGTCATAACGGCCAAAGCGTAACTTTTACTGGAGTATTTTTTTGCACAACACATGTCATGACGTCATCTACATGTATTTCAAGGTTAAGACTTTTGTGACGTCGCTCATTATTTTTTGAATAACTAAACATGAGAGGTCGTCATGGCAGCAATTGTTGGCATATAAGAATTAAGAAATAATTCATGGCAGGTATATGGTTATTGTCATTTAACCATGGGCTGGGCCTTTATATTCGAATTTAACCCAGAGCGTTTACAGATCCAAAGCAGGGCCATTACAGCCAGAAAACAGAGCATTATTACAGGGCCATTATTGATCACGTGACACAGAAGTTTATTATGAGATTTCAAGAAATTGCTCTCAGTTCATACCACTATTTACTTTTATCAATTTTTACCCGATGTAGTGTTATGTTCATGAAATAGACCATATTTCTTTTTGTACTTCAGTGGTAAACCCTAATGCAGTTGTATGGAGAATAATGTTTTCTTTGTTTCAAATATTTGACCCTACTTGTGACCACTCATTTTAATAATCTCATCATAAGGGATCTGAAAATTCACATTTTTCCTTGATTTTCTACACACAAAAAATTTTTTGTACTTCAACGGTAAACCCTAATCCAGCTGTATGGAGAATAAAATTTTTTGTTTCAAATATTTGACACTAGTTGTGACCACTCATTTTAATTATCTCATCATAAGAGATCCGAAAATATACATCTTTTCTTGATTTTCTGAAAAAAATATTTTCTTTGTACTTCAGCGGTATGTATGGAGAATATTTTTGTTTTTTGTTTCAAATATTTGACCCTACTTGTGACCACTCATTTTAATCATCTCATCATAAGGGATCCGAAAATATACATCTTCTCTTGATTTTTTTTTCAAAAAAGTTTTTTTTTGTCCATTTGGCTAAATTTTAATCCAGCTGTATGGAGAAACTTTTTGTGACAGATATTTGACCCTACTTGTGACCTCTCGTTTTACTCATCCCATCACTAGGGATTCGAAGATATACACAAGTCCTTGATTTTTTAAAATAAAGTTTTTTGTACTTAAGCAGGGTAAAATTTTATATAGCAACTTTTTTGTTTCAGATATGTGATCCCACAAACAACTTTCATGTAAAAAAATAAATTTTCAGAAAATTATTTTATATACATTTACATTCACTTATCAATCTATTTAAGCCAATTAATCTGGTTAATAAAAGTTTTAAGAAATGGTCTGTAATAATGACCTTCGGATGCTGTAATGGCCCTCGGCGTTGCCTCGTGCCATTACAGCTATCCTCGGGCAATCATTACAGACCTCGAACACATAACAGGGCCATTATGGAAATACCCATTTATTAATACTATATTAATACATTTGTAACCTCGTATAAATAACCCGGCACTTGAGCCAGGGGATCAGGGGCTTCCTCCGTGTACAGAGCTGCATCGGGGGGGGGGCATCCCCCTTGGTTGATAGGGAAATACCTTGTTGCTGGCGACGAGGTAGAAAGGGTCACGCTCTGTGCAGAATAAAGATCCTTTCTATATATTTCGGTACTGAAGAGTATACCCATTTTCCAGTGGTAGTCAAAAATCGTTGCCCGGTTGTCCCTCCCACCTTGATTCTTTCTGTTTTCTTTCAGATTAATGTTTGAATTGAATATAACTTGTTATCGTCCTGATATATTGCCGAGTGGATAAAAGAACCAAGGCGGGAGGGACAACCGGGCAACGAAATTGGAGAAGGGAAGGGTTGGAAATTTAGGCTCTTATACGGTCCCAAAGTATCATAATGTATAGAAGGGATCTTTATTCTGCACAGAGCATGGCCTTTTTCTTTGCCTACAGCTGTTGGTGGCCGGGCTTTCTGTATTATGACCCTGACGTCAAACATTAATCTGAAATTAAGGTGGGAGGGACAACCGTGCAACGATTTTTGACTGCCACTGGAAAATGGGCAGTATCGAAATATATAGAAGGGATCTTTATTCTGCAAAACAGAGCGTGACCCTTTCTACCCCATCGCCAGCGATAAAGTATTCCCCTATCAACCACGGGGGTGCCCCCCCGCAGCTGCAGAAGAAGCCCCTGATCCCCTGGATCAAGTGCCGGGTCATGTAGACGAGGTTACACATGTATTAAATATCATTCTACAAAGAATCCGGAATTGGAAAAAAAATATGTCGAGCGCTCGACATAAAAAGTCGAGAGCTCGAGATAATAAGTCGAGTGCTCGACATAATAAGTCGAGCGCTCGACATAATAAGTCGAGAGCTCGAGATAATAAGTCGAGCACTAGACTTAATAGGTCGAGAGCTCGACATAATAAGTCGAGAGCTTGACATAATAAGTCGAGAGCTCGACATTATAAGTCGAGAGCTCGACATTATAAGTCGAGAGCTCGACATAATAAGTCGAGCGCTCGACATAATAAGTCGAGAGCTCGACATAATAAGTCGAGCGCTCGAGATAATAAGTCGAGCGATCGACATAATAAGTCGAGAGCTCGACATCATAAGTCAAGCGATCGACATAATAAGTCGAGCGCTCGACATAATATTATAAAAAAATAAAATTTGGTGTGTCCTAAATGTACCACCGTAGAGATAACAGTAGTCAAGTTCGTTTAAAATAAAAACTATATAGTTGAAACAAATTAATATTAAGTTCTTCGGACAAGCATAATAAAAGTCATTAAGTTCAAGTTCAAGTTCAAGTTCTTTATTAAGACAAAAGACCCCAACAGGGGTATGTGAATACAAATAACATATATACAAACATATATTGTTGGAATAAATGAAGACACAGCATTGTATTTATTTATTAAAATACTTCATTATAAAGTATGGAAGGCAATTGTTACCTATATTGTACCTGTTTACACATTATTTAATTACTGACAATAATATTTTGCAAAATTTTGCTACTAGGAATAGAACTCTATTGTCATCTGTATTTAATAAATCATGAAATTTGACAGAGTTGGGATGCACTATAAATTGTCTAGGTAAAAAATGTTTTCTTTCGTTTTTGAAAAACTCACATTCAAGAAGGTAATGAAATTCGTCCCCCAATGCATTTGCATTACACAGATCACATAACCTATCATCTCTGTCCACCCCCCAAAATCTACCCTTTTCTATGGGAAATTTATGATTCATACACCTAAAATGACAAAGAGCATTCCTTAGATCAGCTGGCAAATTTATTAAATAATTCTCAAAACCGTGTTCAACTTTAAAAATTCTATAATTCAGGGTTTTAGACATATCAAAAATGGAACTGTACCAATTTTGTTTAAATTGGTCCATTAACCTAATTTTAACCATTTTTGATACACAAGTTTGCTTTGGTACATACTGAGCCAACCAATATTGAGATATACCACAATCATTGAGAGTATTTTCAATAACATTAAGCCATTTTGACTGAAATATGTTGTGCTCCTTCAGTTTGAAAAGAAGTCTATATAATAATGAACAAATTTTATCCTGTTTACCACTGACAATTCTATGCCAAAAACCTATCATATTTAATAAAGATTTCAACTGGATATCGTCCCAGTTCACCAAGTATAACATTATTTGGGGTGGACTTTTTTAAGTTCAATATGATCTTATAAAATTGAAAAAACAATGATTCTATAGCTTGATTGTTATAGAGTGAAAATTATAAATTTTTGGATTATTTTCTTCCAAAAAACTAGATTTTTTAGAAGCAAAAGATAATTTTAAACGCGGGCGATAAAGATTTTCCAAAGATATAAAATAAAATATGTTAAATATATAAGTCAAATGCCAGTTTTCAAGAATATAAAAAGAAGTTATTCTAGATCTCTGCGCCGATTTTATAAATTTCAATTTTTTCGTTTGAGCCGATTTTAGTTTTTCATTTGCGCCGATTTTCTTTTTCATTTGCTCCGATTTTGTTTTCATATGACACAAGTAAATTACATACACATGTTCTATGCATTAAAAGAAGATATGTTGGTAAAACCTGGAAATAAGCGGTGTTGAAATACTGAAAGCTTAAAATATACTTCATTTTCGGTATTTTGTTACTTTGTTACATTTACATGTATTTTTGAAATGGAAAAGTTGAAAATTCTAAGATGAAAGTTGAAATAAAAAAAAACTTTGAAAGACATATATAAAAAAAAATCTACAATACCTTGAAAATATTGGTTTGAAATGGCTATACACTGTGAAGTGTGATATTGCACCTTGGTGATACCAATGTAGTACCAATACGTCTTTCTTAATATATGTAAATGATATAGCAGATAATCTTATTTCATTATCGCGATTATTTGCTGATGATACTTCTCTGTTTTACTCGAGTCAAAATACTCAATTCGTACAAAACGTTTTGAACGACGACCTTGAAAAAATAAATGTTTGGTCAAAGGAGTGGTTAGTATCCTTTAACCAAAACAAAACTAAAGCCATGGTATTATCAAATCAAAGAAATCCCCCTTTTATTGACATAATATTTAATAATGAAGATGTTGATATTGTTACATCGCATAAGCATCTTGGAGTTACTTTCGATTCTGATGGAAAATTTCATACATATATAAGTGGAATCCTCCAGTCAGTTGGAAAGAAACTATCTGTGCTACTCAAATTTAAATTTACATTGAACAGAGATACATTAAATAAAATTTATCTGACATTTATTAGGCCAACAATGGAATACACTTGTGAACTTTGGGATGGTTGTGGGCTCGTATACGATGAAAAACTTGAAAAAATGCAGCTTGAAGCCGCTCGAATAGTCACTGGCTTGCCAATGTTTGCTAGTCGCGAATCACTTTATTTTGAAACGGGTTGGGAATTACTTTCTGATAGAAGACGAAAAAGGAAACTTAACTTGTTTTACTTAATTCATAACGACAGAGCTCCCTCATATCTATGTGATCTTTTACCTCCAAGGGTAGGAGAAATAACAAATTACAATTTAAGAAATAGTATGAACTATACAGTCCTTGATTCTCGATTAGAAATAACAAGGAATTCATTTTTCCCACAACTATCCGTGAATGGAATTCTTTAAACATAAATGTAAGGCTCTCACCTAGTATAAGTATCTTCAAAAATTGTTTCACTAAATATCTTTACAAATCGCCAACCTATTTCAAATTTAGCGAAAAAAAAACTAATAATTCGCCATATGTGTAGTCAATTAGGATCTGATATGTACAGGGTTAATTTAATATATAACCCTTCTTGTCCCTGTGGAAATCCATTTGAAGATGCCATACACTATTTTTTTTGAATGTCCTAAATTTAGTGACGCTCGCCATGACCTTTTTTCGAGCTTACGGTTATTTAATGTTTCTTTAGAACTTCTTTTAGCGGGTGACGAATCTTTGACATATGATGAAAATTGTACTATTTGTTCCTATGTTCACATATACATAAGAAGAACTCAAAGATTTTGTTTTTACCGTGATACACTTTATGAGATTTTCTCAATATGTACACTCTTTAACTCAAATAGTTTTATTTGCATTTGTTTTCAAATTACTGTGACTTATTTTTTTTTACATATTGAAATGTATGTCGCCATTAATATTTCTGTTTATGTATCGGGAAAGGACTTTTCATAATGTTTTGTAACTTTTGTCCAATCCCTTTTGCAAATTTGTTTTTGCGAATAAGATATGTTTAAAGTAATGTAGGTTCTGTTGGTATAAATATGCACTTAGTAAACATCTGCATTTAAATTTCTATTCCTTTAATCCGTGTAATCTTCTTGCGTCAGATTTTAAAAAAAATTATCAGTATAGTGTGAACAGATGAAGAAATTACCTGTTTGTGACTCGAAATTTACAAGTAAAAAATCGGCGCAAATGAAAAAACATAATCGACGCAAATGAAAGAAATAATCGGCGCATATGAAAAAAAAAAATCGGCGCAAATGAAATGCAGATCGGCGCAAATGCAAAACGCCGTCTTTTACATGTAAATCAATCAAAATGCCAGCGGGCAATTGAAATTTACAACTGTATTTTAGGCATCAATTAGTAGTTTAATCTCATTTAAACTGTACATAGATAATGTACATGCACGTTTGGCGAAATTTGTACAGGAATATATATTGGTTACTCACTCCTAGATTTGAGAATGTGTTATCAAACTGGTTAATTTCCGTTTTATCAGTTTATTTGCTACAATGTTCTACTTCAAAAGCATATTTTTAGAATTTGCAATTAAACAATTTAAAACCAAGAGCGAGAAAAATATAATAATGACCTCTTTCATGAAATACTACTTGAATAAATTGTCAGTACATGTACTTCGTTCATGCATTACTACTTGTCGTGATCTATATAGGGTTAGGCTAGTACTTCGCTAATGAAAGAC